>QBDW01001653.1:0-58301 GCA_003261595.1 Maconellicoccus hirsutus
AAATAGGCTTAATCGATTGCACTTCGTGCTTTGTCGGTCACCGCTGATGTACAACTTCAAATTCCGTGTACCCCCACCAAGGGGACGATTTGAACAAAAAGGAAGGGAAAATTACCCATACTTATATTTCAGAACTTTTGAGCTTCGAACCTCAATAACTTTTGAACGAAGGGTCATAGGTGAAAAAGGACAAGTCTATTGAATTTCTCGCGAAAAATACATCGAAAGTAAGCTTCGGTTCGGGAAATGAACTTCATCATTTTTCTCGTGAGAAACTAGATACATATCAATTTTCAAATTTAAAAGAATCGAGGAGTTTAACTTCCGAAGTGTCTCTCAAATGACGCTCAAGTTGACATTTTACCTCTTTCTGCCCACACGAACGCACCGATGGCATCCTCAAACCAACGTGAAAACACGGAAAACCCCCATTCACAAAGAAACCCGCTTCTTTACAACTTACAAATGAAAATTTAATTTAAAACGAGTTAACCATGTCACTTATTTTTTCATACGACGCATTCAAAAGTTCGCCATTTCCGTTACGAGTTTTTAATTTTATTGTTATAAAACAAACGACGAAAGAAAACTTTGCAGCATCATTTAGTCGTATTGTTTTTAGAAGTCATTTCCACCGAAGACGAATCGCGCTGGCAAAAAAATTCTCAGCGAAACAAAATACCGTGTTATTCCATTCATAAAACGCGAAGAGATTTTCGAAAAACGTCGACTTTTATTATTTCTTTCCATAAGGTGAAGTCCACTCAAAAAAATTATTATTTTTTGCTTTTTTTCAGAAAAAGGGCAATTAGAGAAAAGACGCTAAATGGAAGGGTTATAATTAAATATCAACGTTTCTCGACAAATTCCCACTATATTTTTCGTATTTTAGAAATTTCTTACATCCGCAGCAATTCAGTACACTAAATGGAAAATTTCTCCTTGGAAAATTCCTCCGGTAAACGTGTCCTTTTGCTCGTAGTAAACAGCTGGTTCGAGTTTCCTCATTAATTTTGTAATTAAACCTCTCAAACTAGTCATGGTTATTTGTCTCTTTGATAAAAGAAGAGAAACTCGACGTAAAAAAAATCACTCGATAGACTAAATTCACAATTACACCGAATGAAACATTTAATCGTCTTCGCGTTTAAAAGCATCACGGCTGAGTCGTAAAAGTCACTAAAAAAAGCTCCGTAATTAAAACGAAACGCCGCAAAAACTCCCTTAAAAAGCTCCACTCTTAACTCAACGACTCCCACAATTGCGAAGTTTTTTCGTCGCTACGACACAGCCCCCCCTCGCCTCGCCACGCCTCGCATAGCCTCGCATCGCCTCCTCAAAAAGCGTTAATTATCGACAACCGACGAGTATTCGAAAAAAGAAAACATCCTAATGGAACTAACGTACACAGCGCACTAATGCTCATTAGCCGACGACCTTATTGTTTGGAAATTAGCAATTTAAGAAGCTATTCGAACGAAATTAGTCGTCAGTTTTGGTGAAATTAAAAACATCTAAGCGAAACTTCATCGCTGCTTCGTGCTTTTTACGCTTTTCATTCGATTTATGACGCGTGTTAATGCTGAAAAATTACCGTCCTTGTTCGCGTACCTTTCAAAATGAACTCTGAAACGTTGAGCGAAAAAAAAGCCCATGTTCCTCGCCTCGAGAGGTTTCGAAAAACGCAATGTTACAAAGAGGTACGATGTAGTCACGACGAATACCCTCAACTGGTACTTTTAATTGTTCCAATTAAATGGAGTATTGCGAAAACGGCTGCCAAAATGAATATCTACTAATTAAATTCGTCGCTAGTTCGGCTCGCGAGTCGCGTTTTTCTCTTTAGCTTTTTCCGAGTCGGCTATCTTTATGAAAATGGAACTTTACGCGGAGTGTTTAACAATTAAAACGAGTTTTGTTTTCAAACGCGAACGTCTCCATTGAATTACGAACGCGTCGTGAAAGCGAAAATCGTGAAATTGGATTTTAACTTTGTAATTTCGCGAAATAACAGTTCTGCCGGAAAATACCCAACGATTGGTTAATGATACGAGAGAAGAATCGTTTCTAAGAATCGTACGATCGTTCGCGAACAACCGAATAAAATTTAAATGAAATAAAAGTTCCGATGGATAAAAAAATACAAATAATTCGAAGCCGTTCGCGAACAATTCATTCATGAATCACAATCGTTTGCGAACGACTTTACCAGCAAAACTTCTGCCATCAAATATCAGCCACCTTCGACGTAACCTAAAAAACTCATTCTTCTTCTGTAAACAAGAAAGACTAGGTTCGGCGACGTTTCCGCAACAAACTCAAGTGCCACAAAATCGGGTAGCGGTTTAGTACAAATAAAACAGCTTCTCTCAAACAAGAAAAGTTTGGATATTAGAAAAATCATATTTTACAATTTACCCAAAAGAAGGAAAACCATAAAGGAATATTTTCGCGGAAATTTTCAAAACCGCAAAATACAGATGTGGTTTTTGTTTTATGGTCCCATTTGATCAACAACTGAAGTTGTAGTATCTTAAAAACCTCAAAATAAGGTCCTGTAACTTCCATTTTTCATAAAATTGAGCAATTTTTCGATATAATATTCTTGAACGTACATTTATTTATCTGCTATTAAAATTTTCCCAACCAAGGATTTCAGTGCTGTTTCCTGCAAAAATTAGTTATGCAACCCACTACGCACATAGCCCAGTTTAAAGGATTAAACCGAGATACATACTTGTCATGTCAAGTTGAGGAACTAAATGAAACAAATAGGGAGAAAGGGAACGAAAATGAGTATTTGGAAGCCCAAAGTGAAAAAGGGGCGCTGCGTTTTTCTCTAATTCGAGAAAAATACATTTTTACAAATTTCCGGGAGTCGTTGAGTTATAAACGTCTCGACTTATGAGGTTATAATTATGTCATTCAGAAAATAAATAGTAAGGAGTTCTCCAAGGTTTATTTATTTTTCCACATTTCAGTCAATGTAGTGAGAAAAACGAATTGTTAAAAATGTGTAGGATTATGTTTTACTTCGTTTGTCACTCGTCGGTAATTTGAGGCAGGCTATTCAAGTGTAAAAGTAGCGTTAATTTCATAGCGACATGAATAAAACAACGTGTGGGTGGACAAAAAAGAACAAAAAAAGGAACAGCGAAGCAATTGGAAATGCGTACGTGGTAGCAGAGCGTGACTGATAAAAAGAGTGACAGCTGACAGAAAATATAATTTGTGAAATAACGGCGCTACAGGCGAACAACTTGATCAACGGAATGGAAATAAATTGCGTTAGCTCTGGGATATGATTCACATGTATGTAGCAGCTAGCAGCATGAAGAAAAAGGATAGTACGAATCAATAAAGCAGCCCGTTTGCATATATGTATTACTGAAAATCTTGACCAGAAGAAGATAGATGTACAAAACCATAAAAAGTAACACTTCATCTTGAGAGTACTAATATCAGAAGAAAAAAAAGAAGTATAAAATAAAAAAAAAAGGGCGAAGCAGTTCCCAAACTAGAAACACGCACATGGTAGCAGATCTGAAAAAAATCTATAAAGAGCGAAAAAGAACCGATAGCAGAACACGAACACGTCTCGCGCATTATTCCTACACAACTCGAAGCTCTCATCAACAGGTGTATCATTGAATTGGAAAAAAAGTAAAGCTGGAGAAAGATACGTAAGAGGATTCAGTACGCATCTTCTCACTGCGTCATCTTTCATGCACAGATTAAATATTTGAGGTAGCATTAGGTTATTTAGGTTGCAAAGGCGCGTCGCGTCGGTATATGTGTACTATTTCGAAAATATTTCCAAGGAAAAAAACAACATCTACGGTTACTCGGACCAAATGATTAAATTCGAGGTGCACACGAGCGAGCTAAAAAAGACATCCGTTGCGTTTACGTTTTCGGCACACGAATTGTGTAATGTGTAGTTGTGTATGTGTATTGTGTACAGATAAACGGGACGAGAAAAGCCGATAAATGAAGTCTGGATATAGTAACCATGCGACGGATACGTTATCAGAATGACAATAGGCTGTGCACGTATTGGAAACTATAAATTTGAATTTAGCCGAGTTTTTTTCCTCCGTATTGCTGGCACCGTCATTAACACGTGCCTTGGATGACGTCAAAGAGCCGCGGCTCGAGTGAAAAATCAACGATGCACGCCAACATTTTGACGACTTGTGAAAGAAAATTACGGCTGTGGTTTGGTATTCCGGTATTCGTCGATGTAAGGCGATATGAGAAGGCTATATTTCACGATTAACCAAACGTCGTCGATGAGGTTGGAGAATTTCGATTCTAACTAATGGATAGTCATTTGTGTGCTACGTGCTTTTTCAATATAAACCATGGCGGGTGTCGTTGAACTGAAATTTTCGAAATGATCGTGTACGTTCGGGGAATCGAGCTTTGTACAGGCAGTAGGCACGGGCACACGAAAAATAAACGTTTTTGGTCTTTTAATAAGACGAATGAAAAAAAAATGAAAATTTTCCTTAAACCTTGTGTAAAAAAAAATTCGCAGTAAAGAAAACGCGTAATGAATTTTAAACATCAGATTTGAAAACGTTCCTGGTGTACTAGATGCCGAAAAAAGCTCTCGTAATACTCGATGTAGCAAAAAATTTATCTTATTTTCAAAATTTATTAATTCAATTAAACTTCTCGAACAAAAAGCACTTTTTCTTGGAAAACATCAAAAATCTACCCTACTTTTTGAGCACAAGTACGCCAGCGTAATTTTTCTTTTTCGTTTGTGTAGTACACGTGGTAGGTAGAGACGAAAATTACGATCTATATCTTACAGTAAACAGCATCATTTGTCTTTGAATTTTTTCTAAATGCGAGTAATTGGTGGCGTTATAATGCGCGGAGATAGCAACCGCAGGATTTCCAAGCTTGAGATCGGCGGTTTTTGGAGAAATATCTACGCAGAGTAGAGAATGCGAGAGGGAATGTTTGGCGAGCTGCAAGGTTTGACAATTAAGCGATGATACGGATTTTCTCTCCATCCATGTGGTAACACTGCAAACCTAAAATTTTTAAGAGTCAATCTGGCATCCTTCCCTTATCGATCGAAAAATTCACAAACCTCGAAGGATCGTTCGTTCTTTAGTTACATAGTATTCTACGCAGCGGCTACTCAGATCCCCAACTCAAAGGAACGAGACGCGAGAACCAGTGAGTGGGCATGGAACTTCTAAAAC
The DNA here is from genome assembly GCA_003261595.1 of Maconellicoccus hirsutus. Lineage (NCBI taxonomy): Eukaryota > Metazoa > Arthropoda > Insecta > Hemiptera > Pseudococcidae > Maconellicoccus > Maconellicoccus hirsutus. The sequence goes on from QBDW01001653.1 coordinate 5,223, forward strand.
AGGAATGCGCGATCGACCCCTAAAAGACACCGACATGGTAGGAAAAAAGAGGGTAATTGAGGGGTACTAAAAAAATCGACGAAGCGATTATAATGGATTTTTAATTAATTTTATTATTAAAATTTTGAAACCTACAGAAAGGCTGTTACGAATTTACACGTCACGGGACCTATTACGATAACGAAAAAATCAAAAACAAAAAAAAAACTCAAATTATTTACATTTCTTGGAGAGGCAAATTAAATTTTGGGGGTGCCGACCTCCGCCACTCATCTAACTCACAACGTCACAGCGTCAGCTTCCTTAGTTGGGAGCTTTGTCCCCAAAAAACCCCCTCACATTGCTTCGCAACGCCCGCTACCGCGCGCCCCTTTTTTTTCCACTTTCATAATAACTCTCAATTGTAATTGATGTTACGAAAATGTTCTCCGCCTTTTGGCCGAGATCTAAATCAGACGTTTATGGCAGTTGGAGTAAATTAGCGTTATTGCGGAAAGGCGAATGACAGCAGAATTGTTGCAAACGTCATTTTATGATACAATCTTGATAAGTTGAAATAATTACTGCTAGTAAAAACTAAATAAAAACGTTATCACCTAGACTCGGGTAGGGATGTCTGCGGCATAGAATGCGAATAGTTGAGATGGCGCTCCCATCCACATCCACACTAACCGCAGTACAGTGACCTCACGAAACAACTCGAATCAACGAAATTCTATCAACATTAGCGTACTTCCCAACATTACACGCGACCGGAAACACCCTAAAGGACTCGTATCGCGCAGAAAAGCGCAAAAAATAACATCGAACAAAAGCAAACGCAAACAACAGGATGACCTTGAAAGCGAGCATTTCGCTGCATCCATATCCGTAAGAGCTTTCCATACAGACGACATCCCGTCGTTGTACAATCGTAACTTCCAAGCGAGAAAAAAAAAGCATCGCAGCGACGAAAACAAACCTCGACAGCGCTCCTTTCCAACGGTGATTTTACCAAATACGAGTAGGCTTACTCGTACGAAATAAATCAAACGAAACGTACGAAGCTGCACCGCCAACGCGAGCGTAAAAATTACCCGGGTTAGATTTCACATACTGTTATACTGTATAGCCAAAAAAATAACCATTTTCGCGCGCTTCCATTCATCCATTGTAACAACGCCGCAACCTACCGCATGTGGAAAAATTACGACCGCGGAAGTGCCCGCAATGGGCTACGAACCTCGCGCCAAATAAAACCTCAAATCATATAACCATCGACGTATTAGGGATTAATATTATCGTAAAGAAATACACGTTTATGCGGCTCGTAAAATCTGCTACCATATTCGCCCTTATAATGTAAAACATCGCTTACTTAGCGCGCTTGAAACGGAACAGAAGTCTTTGTCGATGATGAAATATATTTATTATCGCCTTTTTGCTCGTACATAATACATATAATGTGTACTCGACGTAGCTCTAGCTATTTCGCTTTATAATGCATCATACCACGTACCTCTAGTCTTCTACCTACTCGTATATGCGAACACGCGTACGCAAACTCAGCCACTACGTTGGTATTTCTCGCAACACCATTCGCTTTCTTTTTCTGTTAAGTGTACAAAGTACAAACCTATATGAAAAGTTACGATCGTTTTAGAAAGTCGACGCGAGTATCGTCGCCAGAAACGGAAAAAGGAAATGAAACGTTCGGCTTTTTATTTGAACTTTATACGTGTTGCAAATCAACTAACACTTTTTTCTTATTTACCCGACTCCTAAAAAAAAACTACCTGATATGAAGGCGTAAGGCGCGCTTACAAAAACATATCGGAAAACGATTTTTACAAGGAATACCAAATTTTTCCTCTCTTGTGAGAGCTTTTTAAGCACAAGGAAGTATTTCGTAACTATTCCATTTTGGCAAAAGCTACCGACAAAATTCACAAATCAGATAAGTGTACTAGGAGAACATTAGCACAAAAAAAAAAGAACGAATAACCTCAAAACCGAAATGAACGTTCAACCTGAAATTTATTCGTTTATTTATGTAGTAAGAACCACTTGGACAGAAATTTTGAAGTTGAAATAAGAAAGTTTTCGGGTTGTTAAACCTTCCTCAAAGTAGTCACAGTTAGCATAATTGTCAAGTTGGCACGTGCCCGTCAAAATTTAACATTCATGCGAAAAATTGAAATTTACTAGTACCTAATAAGACTTCACTTTATTTATCAAAAAACTTGTCAAAATTTGAAACAGGTTGCATTCGTTCTTCAAATTATAGTCTACAAGTTGAACCATGTTGAATCCTCAGTAAAACTTCAGTTTATTGTCGTAGAGGTTGTCAAAATTCAACAAGTTGTCAAACTTGCATTCACTCTTCGAATTTTAGTTTATAAGTTGAATCTTTAGTGAAACTTTAGTAAAACTTTAGTTTATTGTCAATGAGGTTGTCAAAATTCACAAAGTCGTCAACGTCAAGCTTGCATTCATTCTTCAAATTATAGTCTATAAGTTGAACCATGTTGAATCTTTAGTAAAACAAGTTTATTGTCAAACAGGTCGTGAAACTTGCACTTATTTTTCAGATTTTAGTCTATATTATTTATCGACATATTCCTCAATTTCTTCAATCATTCGTAAATTCCACGTATCTTGTTTACCACTGACGAAACAAAGCAGAAAATACCATTCCCACAGCTTGAAAACTTCGTAAAAACAATAGAATACTTGGGATTTACCGAGTGAATATTACAACATTAAACATGCCGCTTCAGGGCATCACTCCATGGAGCACTTTCGAAACGGCGTATAAACGATGAAATAATTACCACCGAGAATTTTTTCACGACAAAGCTCAGCTTTGGCGGTACACATCAAGGCCGCCATTAATTTTAGAAAAACCGCATCTCTCAACGTAAACATCTCCGGGCCAGATTTTAATGTTATAAAAAATACACCGACGAAAAATGCCCTTCTCTGTGGTATTTCGTATATATACACGCAGTCTACATCAGAAACCTTCTAAAATCACTCGAAACCGCATTCGGGATATGCTTTAAATATTATCTGAAACTATACAAACATGTCGTTCGCGAGATTAAAAAATCCACGAACTTAAATACTCGTAGACTCGTAGATAGTACGTCCTTTGTTCCATTTCCTCGAGAATAAATTCACCGTGTAATCTTTTTTCATTACACGACTACCCGATATCCTTTTTTCTCGCTGTATAAAATACCCCACTTAATTATTTCAAATTACCAATTCGATTAGCTAAAAGTAGGGTTTAAATATTCGTAAAATGGATTTTAATTTAAACCTTTACTCTTTGAAACGCTACAAGCTTCGGATCACGGATGCGCGAAATAATTCCTTCGAATAGATCACAATTTATCGTGCGGCTTATTAGAGTAAATTTTCAAAGGGGCCAACTTCACGAAGCATCGGATTAACATCTATGCCTTCACGTACCGCCACTGTTATCCGCAACGCATCAAATTCGCAGGCGACTTTAAACGAAACTCATATGCGTAGTGTGTAATGTGTACTGTATATGTACTCGTATACGCTATTAATCCAACACTTGGCTGCTAGCGGTAAACATATTCACAAATACGTTCTTTGCCTAGGCAACCTTACGCTTACGCCACGTATTCGTGTTTATATTAAAACACCCCTGGTGCACGTGTTAATTACTATAACAAACCAATTACAGTACCTTGATTTAAATGAACTTTGCGGTTACCGGCTGGGTAAACGTTGACGCCTTATTTTTACCTCCATAAATTCAACCAGTGGCACTGAGCAGTTGCCTGCTTTTACATAAAATCGTCCTTTGAACTTTGAAATTCTCGCCAATTGAATGTGAGAAAATCCAAGAGCGCGATAGGATTCTTTTAGATATTGGAATTTCTGTAAATTTCACGCTTGAATTTTTTTTAGCGAATTTCCAAGAAGAAACGACATCTATCATGAATTGACAAAGTTTTATAGCTGTTTTAATGACAGCCAAATGGAAGGGAGAAGGGTGAAAGTTGAGAAAGTTGACTGAATTAATCATCATCCTCTTTCTATTATTAGCACATGTAAAAGAACTCGGATTGAACACTGCAAACTATTTTGCCTACGTTATAATTGGAAGGGGCATGGGCCATGGACACACCATACAGTATACTGTATGTAAAGTAAACCGTCTTGAATTTCGAAGTTGAATGAAACTTTCAATTTCAAAATTAAAAGCACAAAAGAGATGAAAATTTGTGAACTCTATGCATCTTTAGCTTCGAAGTGCTATAAAAATTTTCAAAATTTAACAAAGTCCACTTTCACTAAGGTGAAAGATACCACAAAAATACGGTAACTCGGCCATAACTTCGAACAAACGTCGACGCGATCTAATTTTGAATTTTTTCTAGCGCAACTTCTAAAATTTAAATTTCCGCGAATTTTCTCGCTTCAAAATTTTCTCCGAGAAACTCGCCATATCCGTCATTGACCTTCGAACCGACGGTGAGTTCGCGTAGCTTGAAAATGTAATAAAAGCACGTTTTTTCGAGCTCCAATACTCGGAGTAAGCCTCTTTGTTCAGTTTCAATTTACCACGAGCAGGTTGCTCTTGCTAGAAGTTAATTTTAAATAAAATCCATGCTAGAGTTCTCACAAAGAATTACAATTAATTTTTTGCTAAGTCGACTTCGCTACAAAGAAATAATTATTTTTCAACGGTTCGCTTATTGAATTTGGTACTTGGAAAAAAACGACGTAGTATTTGAGAAAAATTTACCGCTTCGCGCCACCGATTATATCATTTTGTAATAAAAATATTTAGTAAATTTTTACAAGCGACGAGAGTGAAAAGGAAAACATTTAAAAAATAGGAAGTTCGCTTCGACCATGTAAAAAGTATTCCAGTAATACTAAATAATTATACGTTTTCGAGGTCATTTTTGCACAGTCTTTAAATTTCCTTGGATTTTAGAATCAACACGAGCAATTTTTCTACGACTAAGTACTAATAAAGAGAAATTCTCCTCTGGTGAAATTTTCGCTCATCGTAGGCCGAATAAATATAAATCAGTAATTCAAAAGTGAAAACGTGCGCTGTAATTACTCGAGCTTTTTCCAAAGTTTACGTTTCAGCGGGCGTAAATTTATTACGTTGTATTCTTTCCGTGTTGTAAGATTTCGGCGTTAATTTAACGCCTTGTTTGAGATGTACTGCGTCGCGTTGGTTACATTGGCAAGTACTCTAAAAATGTCAAATTCCATTAAGAATGGTCGACGTAGAACGGCGTTTAAATTCGGGTGTTATGTCTAAAGGAATTATCATTGGTGAAGCGAACTATAATGAAGATGGAACAATTTTAATGTAGAAGCGGTTGCGTGAATGGGAATGTAGACTTGACAAAAAAATTTCACGATCGATACTTTCAATTTACTTCGAATAATTTCGTCCGGATTATCGTATTATCGCGCTCGGCTTTTCTCTTTGGATTGAGAATTACCAAGGAACTATGGATTACAAGCTGTTGATCGGTTTTCATAAATTTAAATCGACTGATATGAAATCCAAACGGTTCGGAATTTCGGGTCAAATCAATCGGGAACGATTGAAAATTTTTCGAGAGGAGTTCATAATTAATCATTGACACGTATTTTAAATCGCAAATCGAATCTGTAATGAATGCAGTGCACGTGTCCATATAATCTGATATAATGACTCGCAACTACAGTTGAAAGGAGTTATTTATTGTTGTTGATCTCTGATAAAATCAACGGAATGAACGCTACGGTTGAATCCATTGATGTCAAATAGGTACTGGAGTGTAAACTACTGAATAGGGTTTTTTTACGCGGATTTTGCATAATCTGGATTTCGGATTGTAAAAATCCTGTTTTATTTACAAATCTAAAATCGAATTTTGAAAATCCACCTTGTTTTTTTTTTTACCAGATTGTGAGAAGATTAATCCGGATTGTTGAAAGTCCTCAATCTACTGGGGTAGTAGGTTTTGAAAGTATAAAGGCTGTCCCAAAGAAGATTAGACCAAAATTCGTATAGGAAAACAACGCACTCTACCGGCTGTCCAATTCGCTATGATGTTAATTTGGTTCATTATCTATCGAATGACACATTGTGGAGCCTAATTGGTTGAAAACTCATACCAGTATAACATTTAAAAAAAAGTAGTTGGTCAAACCCCTACGAAAATTTTAAAATAATTCTAAAAATTACAAAAGTAAGAATGTTTATCTGGAATCATCACCAAAATCAAGAGCACGAACATTTTTTTTGAAACAAGCACCTAAAAATTTCTCCTCATCCGGTGTACAGTCCAGATTTGACGCCCGGCGATTTTTGGCTGTTTCCACAGTTGAAGGCGGCATTACGAGAACAACATTCTGAGACAACTCAAGAATGCGTAACTGCCGCGAAAATGTTCTTCGATTCGTTCAGTTTTGATCAATTTCTGGTAACTTCCATAAAGTGGCAAGACTGTAAGGATTTCGAAACATGTGTCCGTACTCTTAATTTTGGTGATGATTCCGAATAAACATTCTTACATCAAGTACCACTTTTTCTTTTTTTTTAGAATTGTAATCGGACACTTACTGACTGGAATGTTGTTGTGATCTTCATCGCTCGGAAGAGTCTATCAAAACCGTAAAAACTGCCTGTCCCAATGTGAAATTGATTGCGTTGCTTTTTCACAAAGAACAGCCATATCATATTCAACGTTAACAATCAGAATGGAACAATTTATCAAGATGTTGCAGATGCTGGACTGTATTCCGATCATCCCGAGATGATTTTTCCATCAATCACCTTACACTGGTCGTTCAGCAGACCTTACTGCTGAAAAAAAATGAAAAAAATTGATACTTACATACATTTCTTGGTTCAGTTTTTCAAGTGGTATAATAATTTCAGATTATTTTTCATATTACAATAATGATGATGCTAATGACAAGTCGAGTTTCTTCTATCGTTACCAAATCACTTTGTACTTTTAAATTGGTCATTTAGTCGATAAAAAAATATGCCTCGATAGCCAAGATGCCATCGCAATCCACTTGAAAACACGTTGAAAGCAGTACTTTAACGCACATCAGCTGTTGTTTTAGAAAAATTACATTATACAGTAGGTCGTCGACGAGCACTCGGCCTTTGTTATACGATATGAGTCTTTTTTTCCTCGCTTTTTCGCAAGCACATCTAACCAAATAGAGAAAAAAGTTTATAATTTTAAATTTCAACATCAAAAGTTTCAATTTCATATCAGATGGCTCTCATACTCGACGGTTTCATTTTCTGAGAAACTTTCTCGCGTCTTAATGACATACCTCTGCGTCTCGATATACGCTCGCACTTTTTTTTTCGACTAAAAAACCTAAAAGATTACAAGAAAATGCACGGAATAACGCAAAAGGCTTCCGAAGTCCACGTCTTGCTCCACGTATAATTAAGACCTTAAAGCTTTTTAATTAAAATGAAAATTCGTTGAGTTGCAATTTTTACACGAAAAGCGTTACAAGTATACTAATTAACATTTGAATTTCATCGTAGTAATCTTCTGCACAATGAACAGGTATTGGTTATTAAATACCGGAGAAAATCTTTTATGTTTTGAAATTCCGCTGCTTTACTCAAAGTTTCGAAAAGTTTCGTTCGATTCAAGTTATACCTACTACAAAAGCTTTCCGAACATTTTCACAATTTCTCTAAAATAATCCGCCGAACTTGATTAAAACAAAGGAATACTAAAAATATCTCAAAAGAAAATTATTTCTTTATTGAAAGCTCCAACTCGTCAATCCTTCAGTGAGTTCCAGCGACGAATTTGGACAAACACTCGCAATTTTTAAGCGTAGCGCCGAAATGAGAAATTAAATTGGCAGATATTTTTCAACTGTTGAGAAAAAAGTACTTAGGCTACATTGAACAGCATCTGAACTTCGATTTATATTAAGCTTTTTAATTTCGTCGTTATCATTTTCCAAGTCGCCGGAACTCACCTAAAAGCTCCGGAGCGCGAAAATTCGCCGAAACTAATTTAAAACGAATTCGTATTTTTCTTCTTCATTGGAAAATGCGCGAGTAATTGTTATTTTTCGCTTGAATTCATTAAAAAAGAATAATGTAGTTATATTTGAAATTAATAGTTACCGCAGCTCTATTCATTCGGGAAATTTCCTCTATCAAGTTGTTCTCCGCTACGTCAAACAATTAATATACGAAAGTTCCTTAAACAGATATTTTCCGCGAGGATGAATTCACTGAAATAATAAAACTCCGACATAAGTTGCACCTCCGTAATTGGAAATTGTAAACGCAAAACATGACCGTTAGGTATCTAAATAAATACGTCCGAAGAACAAAAAAGAACTCGAATTGTGACTTACGGTATTCATTTTCCGCAAGATCAATCAGTAATTTGAAGTAGGTAGACGCTGGCTCGTAATCTTCAAATCAACGAGGGATTACTGTTGGAGAACATTTCACGAATTTACCGTTAAAAGAAGCAATTCAATATGCAAAAGTTTTCCATAAAACAGCCCATCTATCACAATTCTTCGACTTACCGGAACACTTCCGTCGTTTCGATTACTCCTTCGGTAATTCAGTCATTTAATCTAATGAAAATCCTTCGATGACCATCAAATTAAACCGAAAATGTGATATTTAGATCACTTTTCATCATGTATCACTTCAAAACAATTAATTAATCGTCTATGATCTATAAATTATAATTAATTACAAAATTAATCAACGGATTATAAAATTTTTCAAATTTGAAGCGTGGATCAGAGCAAGGTTGAAAAAAAGAAAGAAAATAAAAGGCAAATACCTACGAAACAGTGTTGACAATCTTACAGCTCGAATTTTAAACATTAAAATTTAAATCTGAATGTTTCATCTGTGAAATGTGAAAAAAATGAAGTGTCATCGCCTCAAAAAAATCATCTTTGATCACGTGACCAGGCGTAATAAATAATTCAGGTGGTTGATTAACGAAATAATAATTACGGATTAAATAGCCATTTTCAGTAATTCGTGAAAGTGAAATTGTATGTTTGACGTTCGTGATAAATTGCGGTAGTATTAGTGTTTTAGTGCCAATCTGTCCAAATTGCAAGATGAATAAGGTAAGATGAACGAAATGTTTACTTATAATTATGCTTTGTACTTTTAGTTGCCTTTAGATTATTGATGCTGTGTTCATTGGTGTTACTGAAGTAAAGCTTACTTCACGTAGAGTTAGTTGGGATAAGTGAAAGGATAGATACTTTCAACGTGATTACAAGTGTCCCTGTATAGATCAATTTTTATTCGGTACGAAATACATAAATTTTCATCCATATCCACCGTGAAACACCGGAAACCAGATCTATTGTAGTTCGAAATTCGTCGGTAAAAACGAACGCCATGAAGTATTGATTACTAAAATTGCGATTACAAACCGAATGTATGTATGTAATGTATGTGTTCTTGAGTTCGTAATGTCTTGGTGATACTTTTATACCGTAACGAAATGGAATCATGAATTGGTTTTGTTGGAAATGGCCAATGTTAGCGCATCAAACAGTCTTTTTGCGTGTTTAATCATTGAATATTACGTCTACTATCGACGTTGTGGACTTTTATGAAATAATTAATGCTGTCATAGGTGAATGACGGTCAATATTCATTCTTTTGGGTATTTTTGAGCTTTTTTATGATATTTCAAATCTGAATTTTATCAACCTTTGTCCTAACTTTAACACATCTTACGTCACCCAGCGGTGTAGGTATGTTCAAAGGTTTAAACGTGTTATCGTATCAGTAGGTATTTCGTTCACTATGGACAGAAACATCGAAAATCAAATATTAGGTGATTTAAAGTTTTAATTCATGGAAATTTCTTGCAATTCATTAGTATGTACTACGTTGAAACTTGTCAAGTATTTTTCAGTGAGCGATTTTTTGCGAATACGGTGTTTGTAAGAGTTACCTTCTCTTAGTTCTTTCAATTGTTACAAAAAAGAACCCACTTTTAGAATTGCCCAATAAAAATACATTTGTGGAGAATATCTACACGCGACGTCAAAAAAATACAATTCCAATTCGAGCGATGTAAATGCTTTAAATGAAATATTTCAAACTGAGCGTAGAATTGAAAAAAAAGAAAAAAAAACGAGTTATAGAAGATAAATACATTTCCCAACATCGGAAAAACGTTGATAAAGAATCGCATTGAAAATGAAATTTCACCAATGACGTCCAAGCTACAAAATGAAAAAGGGATTTAAACTTGCTAAAGGCGAATTTCCTATCAAGAGTATTTTTTTCACTTTCGGCAAAAAGATACAGGTTTTTCATCTTTAATTATGCCAGAATACGCCGCAAAACGCAGATTAAAAATGCCGCCGAAGAATTAAAGAAATGAAATTAAATCTCGAAAATATTCAAGTGTAGCCACTTTTAGTTCATTTACTTCGGTCGTTAAAATGGTTATCTATTAAAATTTGTGTAATCCGGAGCCTCGCATTATCATGTAAATTTTTCTTCGCTTATTTGAAATAATCATTTTTTCAGTCTATATTAAAAAAAATGAGTTCATTAAAGTTACTTCGCTAGAAAAACAGCACGCGGAAGATTCGAAAAAAAATTTTTAAACAATAAGGCATTCTTTGTAGCATATTTTCAAATTTCAAAAGAATGTAAATTCGGCATTTTACCGCGATTCTTTTTTATATTACGTCTTTACCTTAAGTACGACTTTGAATGGATAAAAATTAAGAAAAATAACGCAACACGACATTTTTTATTTATAAAAAAAAAAACATCAAAACTAAAATTTCTTTCATGAAGACTTATTCTATAATGTTCTGATGTTTGAATTCAGCGTTTTTTATGATTTTGTTTTTTTAATCAATGAAGAAATTCGAGATGTTTTGAATAAACGGTGTGAAAAAACGAATGAATCAAAACCAAGTGGAGTCATTATATTTTGTTGAGTTCATTTTTCTTTTTTTTCATTTATTTTTGCTTCGTGGCCATGGAGGCAAGTAAAAATTTACCACCCTTCTGAATTTTAGCTCATTTTATTATTTGTGTAATTAGGACCAAATTTAGATTTTTGCATCCCTAAATACGTAGATTGAAAATTTACCATCTCTTCCCCTCCCCCCTCCACAAATTTCAATAAATGAAAGAAAATAATTTTATTGTCCGAGCGGAGCAAGGGCGAAAATTTTTACGTTTATTTTCAAAAAAAATATGGAATTTTTATCATTTTTTGAGGGGTTTTCAAGTACAATTCCTTCTAAAATTGTAGACTGCAGTTTTTTTTTATTAATTTGAAAGTCGCGTCAAAAATTGCCGTCTCAAAAATTTGCCGCCCCAGGCACGTGCCTATGTTGCTTGTGCGTAAATACGGTCCTGTCGTGGCTATGTTCATTTTACAAAATGTAGAGTCGTTTGTAATACATTGCATTGTTTTATCGAATAATTTTATGTTTCAAAATTGAAAGTTCTTAGATGAAAATTTTCAACATCAAAGAAATACAGATATATTTGGAGATTATTGATAACATGGAAATTTCTTATTAACCAAATTATTGTATTTTTGTTTTATTTACATTATTCGTAAAATTGACTTTTTATCAAACAATTTATCAACGATTATAATTGTGTTAGAATTTCTGCTTATTCATGATTTTTTCCGCTGTAATTTTTTGACAATTTTTACGATTATAAATTGTAATTGTTCGGATTAGGTTTCAGATCAGGCAAATCTGTCAAATTTACTTGTGATAGTTACATCACGTTGAATTTTAGTATCAAAAATGCAGCTGTTACAACACAACGTGGACATTGTCTTGACTTTTGTCATTGTTGAAATATGAATGTTACTGTAATTAAGCTTTCAAGTACTGAAATAATTAACGTGAAGAAGTTTATTTGAATGAATATGCAAATGAATGTAATCAAGCCTTGGTCGTCGGGTGCAAAACTTCCTTAATGCTGAATGGATGCAATTGCAGAGCGGAATTCGAATCAGGCAAATGGACTGTCGGGTAAACTGATTCAGGCAAATGTCCGAGAACCTTGTGTTTAAATGCTTTTACCCGGCACGGCATACGGAAATAGTTATTCCATAATTTGGCTTTGAAACCTTGATACTAATAGAATTTAGTAATTGTTCTCAAATTTCGATATTTGTTCCGGCTGTAAAATCACCAGCTCTATGTTTCAATCGCGATAATAACGCATAAAAAGTACATCGGAACTGTCCGCTCATGATGTAATATATGGGAAACGTGATAGAGGAATAAATTAAGGTCAAGAGTTCAAAGACCTCGGCCATTTTCAAATAACAATCCACGTAGAACTGCGTTCCAAAAATTAAGCTCAGAAATCCAAATATTCCAGCGGGAACCTCGGTGATTAAAAACAATACCAGAACCATCAGAAGCATTTTTGTCGTTCTGTCGGTTTGCTTTTCCTTTCCTACGAGTATAATGTTGACATTCTCTGTGTTCAAATTTGGGATCAAACTTCGACGTCGTTTTTTCGATTTTATCAGCGTGTAGATTAATCTGTAGAAGTACGAGAATTTTATCAAATGGAAGATAAATCAGAATATCTAGTTACTTACTTTAAGCTGAACACAGCCAGCGCAATGGATGGCATTAATCGGAACACCATGCTGTATATCAAGAAGTTGACATCTTTTAGGAAGCCTTTTTGGGCTACTTCGCTTAGTCGGATTCCATAAAGCGTTGTATTTATACCAATGGCTGAATCGTTGGTTTGAAATCCATAACGGTCAATTAGCATAATTACCGGTGTCACGCTGAACGTTAAATAAAGAGGGATGTGGAGAATGGGATAGAACACATATCCACCCAACACCGCCCCATATGTGGTCTTCATATTACACCAAGAACGTTCTTTTAGCGGATACACCACCGCTATGTATCTCCATATTGCTAATACTACAGTATGCCATATTGATACGCCGTGAAATACTCTCATCAGATTCATACTGCATAATGAGTATCTCATGGAGTTGTACGAGTATCGTTCTATATCGGTAAATGGTTTTGGCCGGAGATAGGTATGCCAGGAATATGGAATGGCAACCAGTACGACAATCAGATCAGCCAATGTTAATGCCATCAGGATGACGGTAGTGGGGGAAATCATGTGTTTTCTGCTGAATACCATTATGTTCAACGTGTTGGTCACAAATCCGACCACACATATTGTCACACTCGAATAACCAAATATTATTTCGAAGTTTTCTTGAAATTTATATAGTGCAGCGCCGCATAAAGGTTTGGTGGGTGTCATTATCAAGATTCTGGTGAATTTTCTCCGTAATTCTGCAGCGTAACAAAACAAAGTTCATGAGATAAAAACGCCGTTGATAAAAATTAAACCCAAATTACCCTATCGCTTTCATAACATATCGTGCATGTTGACTGATAAGAGGATTATCACCATCAGTTTGGGTGTTAGTATCAAAATAAAAGCGAATATCCGTGTTAATTGAAATTTCACTCTTATATCAAGTCGCAGTTGTAATTTTAATTTAATTACTTACTTTTTCGAGTTCAAATTTTGTACCGCAAGTTATTCGCTCACTTGTAATAATACAGCGAACCCGTTACTAAGACATCTTACCACGGAAAGAAAGTCATTGGTAAACAATAAACATACAGTACCTAATTCGCGCAGATGTTGCGCAGTATCGCTTTCAGTATGAGAACAACGATAAAACGGTTATCTTATTGTGTTTTATCGAGTAGACACGTCTCTATTAATGATGAATGAATGAACCACGTGGTCGAGCGTATAACGAATAGGTAAAACAAGTTGCCAAAAATTTTACAAAAGATTCTTGAAAAGAAAGGTGTCGCAGAACTGGTATCGTTGGTAGTTCTCCGTTTCGCTTGTATTTCTCATTCGTTAATTTCGTTTTGTTTCTATGGCACCGGCTATTTTAAATTTAGATAATAATCTAAGCTTAGCGGTTTTAATATACATTATGCATGTTATTAGGCTTGTTTACCTTGAGACGAACAAGAGATTTTTCACAATTTTTTTAATGCTTGATAATATTGTCTACGTTGAAGTTATCGCCGGAATTAATGATACGAGTTATGATTAGTTGACCGGCGTCGAATTATATCAATGGATTATTCGTGTCAAGAAGCGGTGTTTTTCTTTAATTTTTAATTTATTTGGAAATAAAAAACGATATCAGCTAATTAAAGAATTTAAACGGTGGAAGATTCTTTTCATTTTGGTTGCAATGCAAATATCCGTGATCGAGAGTTGGTTGGTGGTTCCTGTTCATTGGAGAAATGCTGCTGTTTTGTTTCCGGAAGACTTGTCGTTCCATGTGTCGCGGTTCAAAAGCTTTGACAGCAGTATCTCTTTGTTTTTTTCCCCTTTATTCTGACGTTTGTAGTTTCAAGTAGGATTCAGATGTCAAAGACGTGTGATCTCTATAACGGATACTTTTTTTTTGTATTTAATCGAAAAAAACGTCTTCTGTGGAAATAGTTTTTTCAAAGTATTCTGGAATTGTTTACTCATGAAGTAGTACACGCAGAAGGGAGTGGCGGAGTAAAGCATCGCCAGCGCATTCATTATCGTCTCCCAAGCGTTGATGCACTCATCGTAGAATTGCTTGCCGAAAATGAGGAATAAGACGTTACACACTACAACTGGTATTCCGGATAGTAGAAGTAGTGACAATACTCCGAGAAGCATTTTTGTCGTTCGATCCGTCTGCTTAGCTCTCTGGATACTTCGAGTGATTTCTGTGTTTAATGTTGGAATCAACTTGGAACGGCGTTTTTTTGATTCCATCAGAGCTCGTACGAGTCTGGAAATCAAAAGCGAAATCGATGCGATATTAATGCTGGCATGGCCGCGCTGTCGAAGATGGAAAAATAAAATGATGATGCCAACGAGTCAATAAACTTACCTTATGCTGAAAACGGCCACCACGACGATTGGTACACACCTCAGTAGTACGCTGAATATCAAAAAATTCATCATATTGAGAAACTCAAACGTTCGAGCTAATTGGCTGAAGTCGACCTGATACAACGTAGTTTCTGTACCATTGATCGCCGCGATTCCTTTATCGTCTAGTATTCGTACCGTCGGGTAAATTTCATAAGACAACATAAACGGGATGCGAAGAAGAGTACAAATAACGTAACACGCTATCACCGCGTAAGATGTATTTGTCGTGCTGCACCAGAATCGCTCCTTCAGCGGATGTACCACAGCGATGTATCGCCATATAGCCAAAACAGCACTAAGCCACAAGGATATGCAGTGAAATATTTGTATACCGTTTACCAAGCATATTGTGAACGTCACCCATCCGTACGAAAATCTATCTACCAAGGAATGCTTTTCTCGTTCGTAGGTCCATTCGATCATGGATAAAGAATAGAAAAATATGACTAGTAAATCAGCCATAGCTAAGCTGGCGAATAAGAGGTTCGTCGGGGAGATCATGTGTTTCCTGGAAAATACTATCAAATTCAACGTATTCATTATCAGCCCCGTGGCGTTGATGGTGGAACTCAAGTAAAGATGGACGTAGTCGTCGTAGTATTTTATGAAATTTTTGAATCCGGTACCGCAATATTGTGTGACGTTCATTTCAACGTTACCGTCGCATTTCGAATGTTGATGAGTGAGAAATCGTGGTATCCTAAGGCAGTAATAAAAGTTATTAAGCGGAGAACGGAACATTTAAATTAATAATACACGTTGCGATGGCGTGAATGATAGATAAGCTTATCATTAAAGTAGCATTGGTTTTACGGGGTCTAGACTGCAGCTGGTTTTCCTCGATGAATAGAATCGTTTTGGAATACGAAATGCGAAAATTTATCTTTAAGTAATTACGTGTGTGTAAAACCGATCGTTAAAATGTGGTTAAAACCCGAAGCATATCAAGTTTCGTAGTGTATTTGGCGTTAAATTTTTTATCCGTCTGATGGATGTTTAAAATGGCAAAAAATTTGTGGTTTTTTTAAAGACATTTGGGTTTAGTTTTAATGAAAAGTTATCTTTGTGGAATTGAGTAATTACATTCGATAGTGAATTCACCTGAAGGAAGCTGAGGTGAATCAGCTTTGCTATGTTTGTTTTTGTTTATGTTTTTTTTTTTAAATCTAACATGCAAACTCTTCGCTTAAAATACACGTGAGAAAATGGTACCCAAGAGGGGCACCGAGTGAAATTATTAAAGTAATCAAGGTAGCTAGCACTTACTATCCGCAACGTGCTGCTGGGTTATCATCATATTGTTCACTACTTGAAAAATGATATAAATAAAATCACTGGTGAAATGCTATACTCGAAAATATGTTGAAAAAAATACATTCAAAAGAAATTCGGCGGAATTTACATTCGAAGTGGTCATTCATGTCCTCTCATTGGCCAAACTCCACGTCCAGATGAACTTGCGTAAAATTCGACCGAGAAAATGTTACATCTTAGCCTATTCGTATTGATGGCTGGACGTTGCCGGGTGATGTTAATATTATAACCCGTGCGATTTCAGCAGCGCTGCGAATCGGCGTATTTCCAATGATATTATTTTTTTCACTCATTCATAATAGTGGGAAACGCGCGAAAACCAGTTCATCTCGGTGGGATTTTTGTTGAGATTATTTTCATTTCTTGGTTTGCGGTACAATAGGTCGATATACTCGTACTTGTGAACTTGGAGTAGGTATACTCGTAGGTACCTACGGTGAAATAAATCGCGGAAATTCGAGATCTAAAATTACATGTATTTTTTGTATTCATGAGGCATGGACAAATATGATTAATTAAATCGAGCACGTTTTTGGATTTTTTTTAACATTTTGAGACGTATTTGCTGAAACATCGGTGGTATTTATTGAAATTTGTTTTCTCGAAAATAATAATTTAAAATCTCGACGAAATTGCTGGCTCGTGGCGTAATACACGAAAAATGGAGTCGAGGTGTAAATGACGAATAAGATGTCTTTTAGGTTCATTATTCCGTCGTAGCAGTCGGTTTTAAATTGAGTGCTCAGTATTTTGGATAAAACGTAAGATAATATCCATATCAATTCGATGGTTATAAATAAAAGCATTATTCCGAGTAACATGCCGATTGTTCGCTCCAATCGGTGTTGTTTTTCGGCGCGGATCCTTTGTCTGATGCTGGAACCGGAAATTAAGTTTCTTTGGAGTTTCCTCGATTCGCGTAGAATTTGTATCAATCTGTAAATAAACCATCCGATACCTTTTATTGGTTGACGACGGAATGCGCGAGTGAAGCTCTTACTTTGGACTACCGATGCTAATTATAATAAATGGAATTATCTCAATCATGAAAAATTTGACGTTTCGGAATGAATTATAGAGATGATAATTACACTGAAAAAAATAAATAAATAAACAAATGACATCGAAGCGAATAAATTACCTAGTTTACAGGAGTTGATGCGTAGTTGCAAAACCGGTAACTTATCAATATTTTGATACCAACCGTAAACAGAGGAGTAGATCCACTTGTTGATGTATGATTCCCAAATGTCGACCTCGTATTATTCCGAAATTTATAAAAAGGAAGCTTCGTTTGGCAAATGAAATCTTTCACGTTTAATAGTGCACCGGAGAGATATATGAATATTACTGTGATCAAGGTCATCTTGAGATTGCACCATTTTTTTTCACTCAATGGATACCGCACTGCTATGTATCGCCAAATGGTCAGAATCACCGTGTGCCATATTGACGAATTTGCAAAAACCGATACGAAAAAGGTGCTGTAAAGTAGTGCCACCGAATGCATCTCGTTGAATTGTGCTGATTCGGAAAGCGCGACATCGGAAAGTCTCACGTAAGGAATACCAAACAACGACGCGGAGAAATCACTTACGGCTAAACTCGCGAATAAAATGTTTGAAGATGAGATATTCTTCTTGGCGAATATTATTATATTTATGAAGTTGAAAATAATTCCGATGGTGTCAGCTGTGATCATCCAGTACGTGTGGATGTCTTCTTCCAAAACTTTTTGGAATTTGTCCCAAGCCACGCCACAGAATGGAACTGTGTTGTTTTCCATCCTAAAGCAAGTCCGAATTTCCAAAACGCGTTCGACCTTTGATGCAGTAGAACATTTGAAAATCGGAAGTTATTTAACTGAAAGAGGCGAACAAATGAAAACGAAACGCATTGAAAGAAGACTGCGAACTGTGTCACGGGTTAAATGCGATAATTGTTTTGTACATATGATAATTTACCTCCAACACCACCCGACGCTTTATTAAAATGATGTCGCATTTGTTAATTAAAAAGTGGCTCAATTTAGTCATCGAGTTGATTAATTTAATGTACGTTGGTTGAAACGAAAAATTAGTTTTGCTAGGTGCAATTCATATACCTACTGTATAAAAAAGCGTACCAGAATATGTTATGTCCCCTTGTGCTTTTGTCATCACTCAACTAAATAAGTGTCTCACTTCGTGTCAATGATGGCTCGGAATCATGCAAATCGACGAATTTGCAAGTATGCTATAAATATGTATATGTAAAAATTACAACTATACACATACTCGTATTATATGCCAGGCACATCGCAAAAGCCTGACGTTGTCATTGACTCGAGAATTGGTTACAAAGGTCATAAATTGAAAAAATGGTTAGTAATTCTTTAATCAATAATTCTTGAAACGATTATAATGAAAAATGAATTTAAATATTGATAAGTTTATGGGCATTATTTTTTCACACTGAGACATCGATTACAACTTACAGCAACTCACGACTTCCCAGAATTAATGAAATTTAATGAATGTGTTTAGCTGTTGATGGGTAGATTACTTTTATTCATTTTTTAAATTACCTTGAACATGATAGTTGTTTTCACATTCCAACAAAAATGACTTGGGGTACTTTTTTTTCTTGTTCGTTTCACGCTGATTAGAATTCATTAATGAATAGCTTGCTTAATTAACGCTTGACAAGTGAAAAGTATCGCAATTCTCGCATTCAAATTCAAATCAACCCCCCCCCTCCCTGAAGTAGTTTCCTCTTGAGAGGAAAACTTCTTGAACACAACTTGTCGGGAATTATTTTCAGTATTATATTCGTATTTGCTATCGCGAAAATTTTTTCCATCGTCAAATTTTCAACTCCGAAGTCGCAGTGTTGTTCGATTTAGTACCCCAACGTATAGTAAACACTGCAATACTCGAGGTAAACAGCGATTGGTAATCTTTTCGGAATTGTTGACTGGTAACGTAATATATCAAGAAAGGAATAACGGTGTAAATCAGAAATAAACTATCTGTGACGAAAAGCATCCCCAGTCTACAATCAGTTTTGAAACGTTCGCCAAAAATCAAAGTCAAGGTTATTGTTGCTATCCACGTTAGTTGTACAATTATGAATAACAAAGTAACACCCAACAGCATTCTGACGGTTTGGTTGAATTGCTTTTTTTCGGCATCTCTCGATTGTCCGGGCCCTGAAGCTGGAGATAATTGGTCTCGACGTTTTTGCGAGTTATGTAGACTTTGTATTAATCTGTAAACGAAAAAGAGGTTGTGTTTTCAACTAATGGTGGTTTCAATTTGTGAGGAGGTTATTACTTCGGTATGCAAACGCTGCTTACACCCAAGGGACCTGTGAGCACGATCATTTGGAAATACCAGAATATATTGTATAGCTTTGTAGGTAGTTGGTCGCACTGAAATTACGAATAAAGGTATTTAATTAACCAATATTTTTGGGATTCACGTAGAAATTATTAAATGTGATCTATCATTATCAATTTACGCTCATCATTCAGATAGTATTTTTTGCAAGCCCAATTGACTTTTATTTTGTTATCGATCAAAACCAAATAGAAATTTTGCCGATGAGTCAGATACCCTGAGATATGATGAAATCTCGCTTGTTTGGGTGTTGAAGATTGTGGCTAATTTGGTTGATCCCCCTGGGCACATTCGCTATAATTTCATCATCGCTTGGATTTATTAGCCACTTATACATTATTTAGCTGCCACGCGCAGAAAGTCAAAATAACATAGTACACACCGTCCACGCGATCTGATAAACCGTTCTGTTCACACCGATGCTTTGGTTATTCGTTTGAACTCCATCTTTGTCTACCAGTTCAACATGAGGCACAATCCCGTTACAAATATGAAATGGTATTTTGAGTAGAGAGCTCAACAGATAGATAGCAACAATAACACCAACGGTCATCTTCATGGTACACCATTGTTTTTCATTCAACGGATATTTGACCGCTATGTACCTCCATATCACTAACACCATCGTATGCAATGTCGACGAAGTAGAGAAAATACTCGCGAAGATGTTCGAGTAACGGTGAATTGCCGTTGATAAGTAACCGGATTTGATCGAGTGGGGTAAAAAGTACTTCACCCATAAGGGAGGCATTGAACATGATAATAATGAAAAATCAGATATCGCTAAACTCAAGAATAACGTGTTCGACGATGACATGTTCTTCTTTGTGAAGATCATCATGTTCAATAAATTGAAAAGTATTCCGAGAACGGTGATGACGAAAAATACGTAGCCCATTATATTTGTTTGCATGATTCGTTGAAATTCATCCCAAATCATCCCGCAGAATGGTTTCGTATCTAGTTTCGTAATCATGAAAGTTTTGTGTATCTGTTTAAAAAAGAAAAACAGTCATGTGAAGTAACCAAAACCCTATAGAAAAGTAACCTTTTACCCCTCGGCGCTGCAGTTGGACAAATTCGAACGTACTTTTGACCTAATAATAGATATTATACTCGTATAGCACCGGGTGATATCTATTTGATGTATAAAGTTTATCTTTTTTATATGCTGCATATTTTCAATGAGGCACAATGAAACTTTCGGTATTTCAAACTGCAAAAATTTAAGCATAGGTATTAGAAATTTTGGAAATTCAGGAGTAAAAATTATTTCTTATTGTTTGTTAATGCTAAAAAAAGAAATAGTAATGTAAAAAATCATAATTATAATATAATATACCTACGTAGGGAATATAAAATGTTTAATTTTCTAGATAAACTACATATTAACAATACTGCACTGGACACATTGTAACACCAAAAGTATACGCAATGCGTTTCGGTTAATATTTTATTTTTCAGTCGACTAACGCGAATACAAATACACGTAACATTCCATAATACAGGAACCGGTACATTACATATGCATACAAACATTAGATATTAACCAGCCACCGATATATCCCCACTCTGGTGGCGTAAGTTTGAAAATTCAAACTATTTCGATCATTGGTAACGTCTAATGAGTCATCCGCAAATCATATTTTCCGGGTAACTTCCAAGTAATACGTGAAGAGAATTTTCGTATTGTCGAAATTAAAAGATTAGATTTCGTAGAATGAGAGAATTAATTGGTGTTTTCTTCTCGATGATGTTCTTCAAGGCCTTCCACTTTCGATAGAGAGAAGGGAGTGTCCGTGTCCCTTGGTATGAAAAAATTGAAATTGATAATTTTGAGCGAATACTCGTATGCAGTAATAATTGGAAGTGACCAAAATTATGTGCGTTATTGTTGAATAAAGAAATTTCACCCATTTTAGAAAGAAGTCCGAGGCCCATAATGAAAATTAGCTGGCTCTGCAGGCGGAGCTTGGAGGTGAAACCTTCAACTAACGAAGATAGTAAGATTATAGATGATTTATATTTTACCATAATGATCCAATTTTTGGAATTTTTACCATCATCCATTCTACACGTATCTTTGCATGGATTAAAAAGGAATTATAATTCAACAAATTGAAACGCACAGCAAATATAATTTAGATACCTACTATGTACAAATTACAATAGAAAAACAAAACATCATTAGGTTTTCTCAAACACGGCCTCAAAAACGAGTGCTCTCTGTGTTGACATTTTCGCTGATCTCCCTCGATGAGTCATCATTACCAAAACAAACCAAGGACTTGAAGTCGTTACGAAAAGGTTCACTCGTCACGCAATACACTATAAATGGTATAGTGGTGTAAATCAACGCCAGCAAATCTTGAATATCTAGAATCGCCGGATGGCAATCGTTTGAGAACTTCTCACCTAATATCAAAGCCAAGGTGGCCGATATTACTGAAAGTGTGTGAGATAAAATGAAAAAAATCGCTAAACCGAGTAACATCCTGATTGTTCGGTTGATGCGGTTTTCCTTTTCTGTGTTCTCTGAATATTGCACGCTGGTGTTGGATATCATGCTTTGGCGACGTTTTCTCGAATCGCATAAGGCGTATGCTAATCTGTGAAAAATTGAAATTTTTTTTACGACTGAATAAGTATCGAAATTATTCGCGTGGAATTTACCAACTTGAGGCTACAAATGCATACGATTACTGATGGTGTCAGTCTGAGGCACAAGATGTAGACTAGTCGTTCAAATATTGTCGAGGATTTCGCTTCTCTCTGGAAATAATACAATCCGAGTATACGTACTATTGATATTTCAAGTCGAGAATTTCGCGAAAAATTGTATTGTAGCGCTAGTATGCAATATTGCAGTACTCCTAGTTTCATTAAAAATCGCTAGATGCCGGAGATATATGATTTTACTGGGATACGTTGCTACGCGCATGCGCAGAGCACAGCGTCGAGCACGTGGTTTTTCGCGCATGTGCATTACGTTATTATCGCGAAATGACCTAAATACGGTGTCTGGCTACAGATTAATGATATTCTCCATGCGTTATTAGATTGTTCTTACAAATGAAGTCGACACCAACCATTTCAGAAGGATGATCCAGTTCGTTGATATTCTTAATTTCGTATATAGTTTTGTAAAAGCCAATTGTATGATTCTTCGTCGCGAATCCATGCACGTCCAGTAACACAACCGAAGGAACGATTTTAAATCGGAATATGAATTTGATAAAATACAAAAACGATAGTAAATAAATGCCAACAATGGCAACAAAGGTTATCTTTAGACTGCACCATTTCTTCTCTTTGAATGGATGACTAACCGCAATATATCTCCATATTGCGAGTACCACAGTGTGCCATATCGACACTTCGTAAACGACCGCTTCGATGAAACCGCTGTAATAATCTATTACCGACCAAGCGTACGTATTTCGATCTAATACGGAGTCTGTTTTGAGGCGAAGATGTCTATGCCACGTGTACGGGATACCGGATAAAGAAACACCTAAATCGGATACGGCTAAACTTGTAAACAACACGTTGGACGACGAGAACGTATCTTTCTTCGAAAATATCGCTATGTTGAAAGCGTTGAAAATCACTCCTATTACGTCCAACGATATTCGTACGTAGCCGAAGATATTCTCCTTGAAGTAATGTTGAAACGTGGACCAACTCGAGCCGCAATATGGTTCTGTGATATTCATCCTCGAAATTTAACGATTAGCGTACGCGTATGATAAATCACATCGATGAGGAGAATACACTAAAAAAAATATGTATTTTGAATTAAAATTAAGACGAGAAACGTGCCCGAAAGCGATAGAACTCGTGTAAATATTCATTTTATGGAGGAGAAAAATCACATTTACTGATACATGATTGGATTATCCTTGCATTTGAAGAATATGACAAAGTTGAACCAGTCGTATCGTGAATATATTATGCGAATTTCGCCAGTAAACTGTGCCATAAAGAATATCTATGTTTGTCGTAATCTTGAAGTGTCTGAATTTAAATTTTGAGAATCATTTTGCTTAGAATAAAGAGAATGGACTTACAGTATATGCTGAAATTTTAAGAAAACAAGAGAAGAAAATGACTTCAAAAATTGATCAACAAAGTAAAAGTGGTGCCCGATTTCATGTTTTTCTTTAGGAAACGTGGAAAAGAGACGCACAGAGTTATATAAGCCACGACTTTGGATTTCGTTGTTGAAGGAAGCTCAATCAGCAGTAGGTTTTTTTCAAATTTTTACCTATCCCTTTATTCTTCATTCCGTTATTGTTAATCCCCCTCTTAAAACTTCGTGAATAGCATCAAGTTGAAATGCTGAACCGATAAAATAAAGTTATATCTCTCTCTAAATGGTTTGATTCAAGATGTGTAAAGTGATTTTGGACGATTTTATAAATTTAATATTCAATTATTGGTCATTTTTGACGTATTCCTTATGAAAATCACTACATATTGGGAAGTATACTGTCAACTTGAGAAAAAAGAAAGAAAAATTACACGAGCATAGACGATAGAAAACTCGAGAAAAACATGAAAATTGGAAAATACCAACTACATAAAAGCGAAAACCTCTTAAAAATTAAAATAATAAAAATTTTCATTACTTCTTCGTTCAGTCGTCTTGAAACGTTATCAGTACGATCAAAAATACCAAGCTACTGCTCATTTTTATCGATAATTCGGAAACCAAAGAAAACCTTTCACTATCAGTAAACGATAAAAAACCGTAGACACCGTTCGCGATAGAACAGCTGACGCGTGGGAGGTCAAAGGAGAAACATTCGAGGACCGGTTACCTAAATTTAAACGTAGAAACAGGTTGTCTACTTGTCTGTGGAAACTGCAACATTGAATGAGTACAAATCCTACGCGAAATCAAGAAACCCGAAACAGCTTGTATGAAGGTACGAGTATACACTTTGGATTAACTTGAAGCCTCGCTTGAAATTTTTTTCCAACTTTGAAGTGTTCACAAAAACGTATGAGATGTTGACGTCAACTTTTATCATCTGCGTACTTCATAGGTTTTAGGATTTTCGTATCTCGCGAATTAGTCGTATAAAAAATTTCGCGTACTTTGCGAGATTCAGATTAAAAAAATTTCTGTTCAGAAAATTTTTTCTTTTTGGTTAAAAGCTCTGGATTGGTGGGAAACTTTGTCGTATGTTTGCAAGCTTTTATGCCTCTATCATCGGTAGTATTATGGATATTAAGTTATGCGCAATTAGATATTATGTATTTGGAAAAAATTATCAGTTTTTTTAATGCATAATTAAAAGCGTTAATTCTATTTTTATTCTTATGTTATGGTATTGAAAATAATCGTAGGAGCCTGTTTGATATACTTTCTCACTTATCTCTTTCGGTTGATTTTCTTTGAGGATAATATTCTTAATTTTTTACGTTACGACGCGACATCCATCGATGTGACATTAATAGTGAAATAATGAAAATATTTTGTAAATTCTCTGATACTAAACTTTTAAATTGTTACATGCTCGTGAATAGAATATTTAAATTTTGATTAATATTCTTGAACATTTCTTTTCCTCTTGTCTAATTGTAAATGTAATTCAATTAATAAACAGGAAATAATCTACAGGGTATTCCATGAAAACCGACTACCTACATTATTTATTCTACCGAATTTCAAGTACAGCTGGACACCTTGTATATTTCTTTTGATTAGTATTCCGTTGTAAAAACTCGTAAATTACGCGTTATTAAGTATACTTCGTACATAAATTAATCAAATATGTCATTATGTACCTGATATTGTTGTAAATGCGTTGAAAATTTTCGTACTTTGGGATTTTGATAATTTGCCAAAGTGCAATAACTCGGTGCATTACTAGTTTTGAATCATTTCTTGCGCATTATGGATATCACATGTTACCTTGCGGAGTAAAAATAGCGATTCTCAGAAATTAATTCCTGACGGCTTCCAAAAGTTGAAAAATTTGTTAGAAATTCCAAAAAAATAGGTTAGTGAAAAATTGTCCAATGAGTTTGATTTAATCAGTTTTCTAAAAATTTTTTTTTCGAAAATTAATCATTTTTGAAGTAGCGTTAATTTTTGTGTCAATTTAGAACGCGTTGAAAAAATTTCCAACAAAAAAATTAATTTTCGTTGCCCAATAAATGATTTTTACATGATTTATGTACGTACTTCTTGAAAAAAAAAAGAAAAGAAAACACGCAAACTAGGTATACGTGAGATAGCCAACTTTTCGAAAAAAAGTTTAGTTTTCTGGTCGCTCAAATCACGTCACGTAGTGCAATTTTCATTATGGGGAGATCAAAAAAGCGCAACGGAAAATTACGCGTTGTCACGCGTTCACTTGACGTCACGTTTTTGTCGGCATATTTTCAACATTTAATACCGCGTCATGTTAAATAAAATGCAATGTCACGTTTTAAATGTCACGTCACATGTCACGTTACTGAGCAACACGTCGCGTTTTTAACTTGTTATGTACCTTTAGCAGCGTCACATTTTGTTAGGTCACTTTTGTGACGTCACGTTGTATATAGCAACGTGTTGTAATTATTAACGTGCCACATTTTGCGTTACGTTTAATAATGTCGCGTTTCGTTATGACACGTTTGATGGCGTCACGTCTCACGTTTTTGCCACGGTGGCTATACCTTTCTCTTTTTTTTTATGAAATCCTTGATCTACGTATTTTGAGACGTCTGATTGAAATAAATCCTAAAAAGAGATGCGCAAGTACATAATTGCAGCTAATAATTTTCAAAGGGTGTTTTTTGGCAATGATATCGTTGGAAAATGTGCACCGGAAATTTGTCTAAATAAAAAATATATTCCGTTAACAGATGTATTTGCACATAAATACACATATACACGAATACACACGTAGATAAAATGGTACATATAAAAAATTCGATAATATAACCGCGTACGTAACATAAATAACATCGAAAAATTTTCCTTACAAAACAGAAAAAAAGTGGGGCAAAAAAAGTAACATTTAAATTCCTCGAACAACCATTACAGGTAATTTTTTACGTCTTCCAAGACGTACAGTACGTAGTATAATATGAGTAATACGCGAAATATAAATCGTAATTCGACTTATGTGTAGGTCATCTCGATAATACGACTGGCGATATAATTATCCATCCATTATACATATAACGACGAACGATAGAAAAAAGGTGGGCAGGGTCACGTGAAAAGCTCCGCATCGACGACGCGACGTTTTTTTTTTCTCTCGAGAAACAATGCTGTAAAATGGGATGAAAACGACGAACGCTCGACGGAGTATGTTTTAGAGCATACGTCACACGACGAGTATATTTGGTTGTGTTAGGGCATCGTAACACGCGATCTTTCATAGTTTCATCTCAAGCTGCTCGTTAGCTTTGAGACGGTTTAGCTTTCGCTAAACTTGAGTAATCTGAGTAGTGGTATGGTTATTGATATCATTAAACGGGGTGTGCTTTCGTGCCGGAAACGTATTGTAGCTGAGTAGGGCTTTGAAAGTGGTCCGGAACTGTCTGCTCATAACGTAATATAAAGCGAAGTTAATGGCCGAATTAATCAACGCCAGGATATCGGCCACTTCTCCTAATTTTTGGTAACAGTCTTTGAAAAATTTCTCGCCGAAAATGACAGTTAATAAGCCTAATATTCCTTGAGGTACTTCGGTGACGAGGAACAGTATCAAAACGGCTAATAACATCCTCGTGGTGCGGTCCGTTTGTTTTTCTTTTTCGGCGTTTTTCGCGTTTTTCCTGTTCAAACTCGAGGTCAACTTTTGGCGTCGTTTTTTCGTTTCCAATAACGCGCAGACCAGCCTGTAAACAGATGAGATGGCTTTTTAATTCACCAACGCTATCGAAAGAGAAAAACGAATTAATCATATGCTAATTTCGTCGCCTATTTACGCTCAAGTAAATCTCGAATACGGGAAGAAGTACGCATATCGATTTACAACCTTTCAACGCGTTTTCGCCATTAATTCGAGACGTTAAAATTGCGGCGCGAATCAATTAACTCGAAATACCGAACTTGAGACCACTTGGAAAACTCGACCTAAGAATACCGCAAAACTCAATTAAGCCTAAATTTACCATTTTAAACGCAATCTCTACCTTATTCGTGTCGACCTCGAATCAAATCCGCTAAAAATTTCCCGACAGGAAAACCCCCGTGTCGTAAAAATGTCACGATTTTGCATAAAAGAGGGAACAGACCTCGCGGTATTTAATTACCCGACGTTAGAGAGCGCTTTGTTAATTTCGTGTTAACAACGGACGCGAAAAATTCGCAGCGTGATTATGAAAAATTGACAAAAAAAGCTCGCCGAGGAGCTTTAGAAATACGCAATTGCCTTTAGATAAAAATTAATATCCGCTTTATGCTAAAATTAATATCGGGTTAGAGGGTCAGTTTTTGTATTTTATTCGGTCCGAGCAGGCAAACGCCCTAGTTCAACGAGATCACGTGCGAAGTGTTAGTTTTTTTGCCGAAATAACTTTTTATCGGGGTTTTTGTTTTCTCCAAGAGGGTTTCTTTTTTAACGTCCCGTGAAGTTCGAACAAAATTCAGGTTTTACGTGTCTGAGTATTTGCTATGTTTGCTTGAGTTTTGTTATAAATACGGCGAATTTATGTAAACGATTGCGAATTTTTTTCTTGGCTGGACGTGTTGGTATGAGAGAATTTATCGTGCGTGTCACGTTTTGTAGAAAAGGTCGTGGGAAATTCGGCTCTGTTTGTTTTTCAAAAAAGATGTATTTCTTAAACGAGTATTATCTTAGATGTCCATTATACGTAGATGGAACTTATTGAATTTTTTTTGTGGCGTGAGATAAACTAATTCTAAAAATTAATTTACACTTTTTAAGAGATGATTAGACGTGGTTTGTAAAAGAATAAAGGAATTTGCCGGATTTTGCTAACTTTCTCAAAGTCGACTTGAATTCTTTTCAATGTATTTTTTAGAGAATTTAAAGGGATTCTTTTATGAAATCATTTTTTACGGAGATAAAAACGGAAAACCGAACATCGAGTAGCTAATTTTTAAAAAATCATTAAAAAATCGCCCTACTTCTTCTTAAGATCCTTGTGTCATCAACTTTATTTTTCTTTTCTTATTTGTCAAACTTTTTGGGAAAATTTTTTAGCTTTATTGATCCTTGTACCTATTATTATTCTAGTTTCATACTTGTATGCAGGGGGTGATTTAGTTTGAAATTTATTCGCCTTAAATTTAGTCAAATAGGTAACTTACATCACGTGTAAGGGATAACTCTGCATATCTATGAAATTGAAGGGAATATTTTATTAATTAAAATAAATCCAGTGATAAAAATGTTACATAATCAAAGCTCCTGCAATTCACTTAACGCGCAATTATACTAACAACTCCGCCGTGTAGACTGCCTATCGAGTACTTTGCAGGATCGTGGAAATTTCCTAATCGCCCAATATAGTATGTACTCGTATATTTACTAAAAACTCGAGCTACGGTTCGAGTTGAAACAATATCAACCACGTCTAATGGCACTCATCGCATCCTGCAGAAAACGTAACACGTAAATTTGCCTATTTCTATTACGAAAGGCGCTACTCG
Source organism: Maconellicoccus hirsutus (assembly GCA_003261595.1). Taxonomy (NCBI): domain Eukaryota; kingdom Metazoa; phylum Arthropoda; class Insecta; order Hemiptera; family Pseudococcidae; genus Maconellicoccus; species Maconellicoccus hirsutus. The sequence goes on from QBDW01001653.1 coordinate 34,558, forward strand.
AATCCCAAATTGCGTGCTCCGTTCGGAGTTACAAATATATTAAATGAAATCTTCACACGAGCTTTTTCTCGTACATACTCGGAATTACTTTTAGCTCGAACTTCCTTCCAGGTAGCTTAGCATCGAAACGAGACGACTTACGTTTATTGCATAGGCAACGAGTTCTGTGAGACGAAAACGTTTGTCGAGGCTCATTAGAATTCCGCTTGTTATTTATATTTTTTTAAATTTTAATGATCGCTAAGAAAGAAATATTTGGAATTTTTTTGGGAATTTTTATGGTAAAAATTTGGATGGGTGGAGTATGCTGGGGTTTTGTTGTGAAAAAAATCGTCGAATTGGTATAATTTTTTTAGGAGACGAGGAAGGGGGTTTTAGAAGTGTAGATACTCAAGTACGTAGTACGTACGAAGGCATCCAACATTAATTGCATTTTAGATTACTTCCTCCTGATCATTTCTCTTTTTTCTTTTTTTTTGTTTGCGTTATTATTCTCAATTTTGTAAACAAATCCTCCTTATTCGACAAGAATGTCGTACTCACCTGAGGCTCAACACTGTTAGTGCCACCGAAGGAGTCAGCTTGAATAACACGCTGTATATAAGGAAATTCAAATCCTTAAGGAAATTCTGCTTGACGATTTCGCTCATGGTAACCACATAGACGGTGGTATTTGTTCCAATACTGTGATTCTTCGTTTGGAATCCGTTATCGTCCAGCAGCTCAACAACAGGCACCACGTTGAAGGACAAAAAGACCGGTATGCACAGCAGAGGACATAATATGTATCCGGCTATCACGGCGACATATGTCGTTTCCATGTTACACCAATCCCGGTTCTTCTGCGGATACGCGACTGCGATGTATCGCCAAACGGCCAGCACCACTGTCAGCCATATTGAAATTGTGTGGAACACTTGAGAGAAATTGGAATGCCACAAGACCAGCATCGCCCATCCATAGGTATATCGGTCTTTGACCGAATGCGTGGTCGGTCTTAAGTACGTGTGCATGGTATACGGAATGTACTCGAGTAGTACAGCCAAGTCTGCTATCGCTAATCCGGTGAGGACGACGTTAGTGGGAGATATCATGTCTTTTCGCGTTAAAACAACGATGTTTAGGAGATTCGCCACCGATCCTACCATACATATTAATAAGCTCGCGTAACCGTGTAAATTCTGCACGTAGACTTTCTGAAATGTTACCAATTCGGTACCGCAAAATGGCGGCGTGTCGTTCATCTCGACCAATCAATTCACCAAGCATTCATTGTGTGTTCTGCGAACAGAGGAGCAAAAACAAGGGTTAAGTTTTACGTTACAAGCTTCTATACTTGGAAATAGCTCGAGGGTTACGAAGGCGAAATGCGGAAGGGAGATGTTCTGCATCAAGTTTACGCTTTAATGCGATCAATTCCTGCGGCCGATTGGAATACTATCAATTAGACCGATGTCGTTTTTCAGCCGGAGCGGCGTATCCTGTATTGTTATTGTTCATTTGCTACGTGACCACGTAACATCAGTCGGTTTATTTACAGAAAACCTCGTGATTTTCAAACGTTTACCTCGCGATTAGTCTATTCGGGAAGTTATGGTGACTCGGTGGAGTCGAGGTATTTGTTTTATAAACGCTTTGTATATGGTCGGACTTCTTTTTGTACGAATTCTCTGCCTGTTTTTATCGCTATTTTTGATACGTGAAATTTTTCGTTCAACTTTTCACACAAAGGAGAACGTTGGAAGACCATGGCTTTGTGAAATTTTCACCTCTTTTGAAACCGGGCCCGTGAAAAGTTCGCCTTTGTGCCGTTATACAGTATGTACGTATAACGAACAATGAAAGAAAAAGCCACCTTGGAAATTTGTTATCATTTTAGTGAAGTTTTAAAACACGCTTTGCGCTTCATTTCGTCTGTTTTTCGCAAGATTCCCGGAGACGTCGCACCGCGTAGCCGTTCCGAGTAATCGTTTTAGTCGTATTTCAGGCATCTTTTTATCTACGTGCATACACGAAATGCGGGAAATTCGCCCGACCGCGATATTCAAAATTCGCCGAGTTTATGAAATTTCGCGAATTTATCGCTCGAGTTGAGGTATCGTTAAATAAGCGGCGCGTTTCGGAGGTGAAATGGCGGAGCGGAAAAGAAATTTAGTATAAAATTATCTTAAAATTATTCCATGTAATGTTTTCCCAACATGAGAGTTCTGTTTTAACAAATGACTTTTAATATTTATAAGATTGTGTATTTAGTGTGGCTTTTGACATTATAACAATTCTTTTCCTCCTTTTTTCCCCTTCAACTGATTTCCAATTTGAGATATGAATGGTGGTTCTTATGTGGTATTCGTTTGCGGCGATGGTAAATGTTATTTTCATATTTTTCCTACATTTTATTTTAAAGGAGCTTTGCAATTTCAAAGGCATATAGCGCCTTTGGCATTGAAGTAAAATGAAGATTTTAAAATAATACCAACAACTTTTAGGCGTCGTTTTTTTCCCGTTGAAATATTCTCAACATGTTTCAGAGGTTGATAAGAAAAAAAAAATTCATGTGCAATGTACTGAAAAAATCTACTGTTTTCGCGTGAAGAAATATTGAAAAATCGTGAACGTGTGCCCGTCAAGTTGATACCGGCCACCGCGTACAAACGGCAGATGTACGCTTACGCGCCACCATCGCTTTCGAGCGTAAGTGTACATCTGCCGTTAGTACGCGGTGGCCGGTATCAACTTGACGGGCATACGTTCGTGATTTTTCAATATTTTTTTACACGAAAACTATCGATTTTTTCGGTACATTGCATACGAAGTTTTTTCTTCTTATCAATATTTTAAACGTGTTAAAAAATGTTTTAAGGAAAAAAAATTTCTCCTGCAGGAAAGAAAAGGAAGATCTCGTTCTTAGTTTGCAAGGTCAATTTAATCGATATGAATTTTTCAGAGCAAATATCACGCTACGAAAAATCTTATCGACGTTAAAATTTCCTTCAAACCGGAATTTAGTTCATTTTTTATGTTTTAAAAATTCGCAACGTTTCAAATACTCGTATCAAAAACCGAGTCCTTTTTTCACGACCTTTACGTATACATATACACAAGACCTATATCAAATTATACTATTATACCTTTCATCAGTTGCATTGTTCATGTCAACGAAGCATTATCAACGCCACAGGTTTCTTTTTGTGAAATGTCAGAAACGATACAGAGAGTCTGTACCCTACTCAAATTGTTAAGGAAGCTCCAAAAGTACCACTTATTAGACATGTAGCATTAAGCTGACATATGTCACAATCGCGATGTACTTTTGGAGAGTGAAAAAAAACGCGTTGTCTTTTGGATTCTGGAAAATATCACCCAATGAAAGATGCCAGTTTCGGCCGAGTTCAAAACGATTTGAAAACTTTACTGAGTGGCATATGCCAAGATGTCGACATCTGGTGTTTGAAATAGCAAAATGACGGAATCCGCTTTCCTAAAAACATCAGGTATGCGTTTGGAAGTTTTGTTGGTTTTTATCGTCTTTCCAAGTAATAAACGACGTTTCGATGGATTGAAAATTATTTCGTAATTATGTACCTTCACGATATACTCCGAAGTTGGCGAATTCGACGCCAGTATCGTCGCCGGCGTCTGGTTAATTTTTTAAATAGCGACTTTCAAACTTGTTCCAAAAGGAAAAAATTTAATCGCCGTGTTTTTCCGTGCTTTCTCGATGACGTGATAAATTCATAATTCTTATTTTATTACCCTTTATTTTAATAGCTATCTACATAAACGATAAAAAACACATCTCGTCGATCTCGTTCTTGATTTTACGTACTACCACGTTGACACGCGCTTGTGTATTTGAAACGACCCATATCAATTACCCAGAACTAGCAGTCATTCGTTTTAACGGTTCATTTGAGAACGTATCGCGAATTTGTCAACAGCGTTAACATCGATCAACGAAATAGTATAAGGTAGAGGGGCAACATTATAAAAAATGAACCTTAAAATCGCAACCGGGTAATGACCGATTGTCCAGAAAGCTCTCGTTTTAATTTTTTCGTCGACCGTAAAATAACCATTATAATTGAAAATCTCCGCCTTCGCTGTGTCCGTTATGGAGCTGTGTGAAATCGAACTTTTCGACACATTAAGATTAATGACCATCGTAAGGCGGATCTAACCGACGCGACGGAGGGTGTTCGTAGCTAAAAAAAACTACTTGCTGGAAAGATAAAAAAAAGCTTCGAGCTGAGTTAACTGAACGTTTTGAATATTAAAATGAAGGTATAAAAAAATGACGTGATTAATTTACTCTCTTTCGGTCTTCATTAAAGCGGATTGATGGGTGTTTTTTTGCTGGGAAAGTGGAAGTTTCGAGAAATTTTTCTTTTTTTTTGGGATAGGCTTCGAGGTGATGTGATTTTGAAAACTTGATGAGTTATTTGAAGTTTGTCGTTCAACGAAGGTTTTTCGAGATTATAATTTTCAGTGAAGTGTAAACGTGAGAAAACTTTCTCCGGTGATCGAGATTCGTATTAAGAAATACCGCGAAATCTTTATATTTGAGTAGATTGGATGGGTGAAGTTTGCAATTTCGATTTTTTTAAGAACTGTCACCGTCGGAAGGGAGCTTTTGTGTCTCGTTGCAGCGGGGCGGCAGTGACATGAGGAGAAAGAAGGGCATTTTATCTAATTTTGAAGGGTGTAATTAATGATAGAACTGTGGAAATAATATTTGCTAAATTGATCTTACCTTTAAAGAACGCTAAAGCTCATTTTTAATAGATTTTTACAAACGATCGAATCGCTATTTGAATGAATCGTTCGCGAACGATTGAATTTATTTTTTATAATTCGTTTACGAATGACTGGATAACTTTTAATCGTTTTTAAACAAGTGAATCAATTGAACGAATCGTTCATAAACAAATGAATCACTTGAACCAATCGTTCGTGAACGATCGAATCACTTGAACTGATCGTTCATGAACGAATGAACCACTTGAACTGGCTGTCCATGAACAATTGAATCACCTGAAGTAATCGTTCGCAAACGACTGAATCACTTGAATCAGTCGTTCGTGAACGAACAAATTGCTTCCACGAATCGTTTATAAACGATCGGAATCATTCTTTAAAAGATCTTTTCGCGAGCGATTGTTCACTTGCTTGATGGATCGTTTGCGAACGATCTAATTGATTCAATTAAATTCACTTGAAATCACTCCAAATGATTTTTCGCTTCAAATTTTAACTCAGTCAAATCACCAAACCAATCGATTTATTAAAATGTTTTTGTAGTAAGTATCGATTATTAGGAGGAAACAGTCTATCATTTCCAACTGATTCATTCAAAAAGAGTTGAAGTTCTTATCTCCAAAATGTTCACTTTTGTGCTAATGAACGAATAAACGCAAAAATAGTAAATTTAAGCCAGTTAATGTCGCATTTGTAATTTGTTCAGAAAGTTGAAAGAAAAAAAAGGAAAAAATTCAATGACAACGCGAATCCTGGATTATCAAATAATCACGTGACTCTCGTATAATTCCACGAGTATCTTTTCAATGGCCGTTAGCTTAATTGTTATCTTTATTTGTAGTAATTGCGCTTTATATAGGTTTTAAAATTTTATTTTCAAAACGGCTTCTTTAATTATTAACCAAGAGCTTTCTTCTCGTTCGAAGTTCACCAAAAAAAAATGATAGTGACGATGATAACGACGCGTTTGTAACAAAAAAATAAAAAAATAAAACAGAAAAAATAAATTAGCCGGTATTTACGATAGGCTGAGAAAATAAAAAAGGTGAAGGAAAAAGGCATCTAGTCCGGAGTAGGCGTGCATAAAAAATTTGCTTATCCGTTAATCCTTCAGCTTGGACCGTAAAGCAGACCACAATGCATAGCCATTTTCAGTGTTTTGGGGCAAAAAAGAAAAAAAAAAAAAAAAGAGGAAAAGAGGCACGTTCAAAGTGAAACATACGTCAAAAGACATCATTTAGGTGATAAAATAAAATGGCTATGCATTATACGAAGAATAGTGCCTTTTGTTGGCCTATTATCAAATTGAAGCAGGTTTACGCCATTCGAAAAAGGGAGCAAAAAATAATGACAGTTTTAAGAAGCAGAAAAAAAGCGACGTTACTCTTAATCTACAATCATAATTGAACTCGCAGACGATAATCCGCTTCACCGAGGAATTCTATTTGTCATATTTTTAATTAATCCCCTTTGGCTTTGTAGGGGTGAAGAGAGGGGTAAAGACTATAGTATAAATCATCGGTTTCAAATTACTTGTAAGTTCGGTATAGTTTTCAAGTTTTAGTTATTGTGTAGATGAATTATCGTGTGCGAGAGAATTCGGCTGCCCTGAAGGAGGTTGCGACCTTTTTTCGTGCTTTTTTCTCATTGCGGTTTTTTTTCTCCGTATCTGAGAAATATCACGCATGAATGAGCCGAAAAGCAGATACATATTACATTATACAGATTTAACCCATTTCACGGCATCAAACAAGCCTATACACGCACATATTCGGTATTCATATCTCGTAAATTTCGTTTGACAACCGTAGGCAAAAAGATCACCGACGATCTTGAGATTTAACCCTGGAAAATATTAATTCCAGATACAGTAGGATTAAGACGGTATGTTAACATCTTACATTTTAAATCGTTCGCCTCCCGAGTCATATTTACGATAAATTGTAATCTTTGTGCGAAAGAAAACCACTCGAACGAATAATTCAGTGGTTCTTAATATAAGAGGTGGTTTTTCCCGAGGTGATTTTCATGTTGGGAACGTATTTGCTGGTAGATATTCGTCGGTCGAGAATAAAAGTGAAAATCAGCGTTTCCTCGTAATCGCGTTATTCGCGGATCGTTGGGGAAATTTTTCCAGTCGTGTTTTCCTCGCGTTAGAGTTTTCGTTTTTGAGTGTAAATACTGTAAAAGTATTATTAAACCGGAAAACCACGATGTTGAAATGAATTTCGGGTTTTATCACGATTTCTTACGCGATTTTTAGAGTCGTCGTTTAGCGTATTGGCGTATTTCGAGTTTCTCGTGTTTGGAAACTTGTAAGGGAAGAAATACCCTTGAATGTGAAATCAACGTGGTCGAATACAGCGGAATCGACACCCATGATGGATTTTTATCTATTTCTCAATTTCAACCCCTCACCGGGGTTGTACTTTGTTTTAAAAATAGAAGGGGGTTGTGTGGCAAATGATGAAATAACAGAGTGCTGTATTTCGTTTTCATGGGTTCCAACGTTACTGATTTCAGATTTGTAATTGGTGTCGAACTGGCATTAAAGTGAACGCGTTAGGTATATGGTGGGGTGAGTTGGAATGGGAATGGGAAAGGGGTGAACTAAAAAACTGATAGTAATTCGAGTTGCACGTCGTTTGTATGCTGATTTCAAATTTCTGATTAATTTCGAGTTGTCGTCCAGTGGAACTGAGTAATGTTCAAGGGTGAGTTTTAAAATCGACGAAAAATTCATGACGCATGTTGATCGTGTGGTTTTCAAGATCGCTGATTTCAATTTTGTAATTTATTTCGAGTTGGCTTGAAGTAGAACTAAGTAGGCTAGTGTACGCGTATGTACGAGGGTTGATGTTGATTTGAAAGGGTGGCGCGGCGTGAATTTGCTAATCGGCGAAAGATTCACGATGCATGTCGTTTGTATGGTTTTCAAGGTCGCTGATTCTAATTCTGGCGTCAATTTCGGTCAAATACCTTCGATACTGGAGTAATTCGTCGCGTACACGTGGTTTATGGTTTTCTCGTCACTTTGAAAAACTTGTAGAGTCGTAGCCCGTATTACCAATTAAACATTAAATTGCGAATTAAGCGTTACTCGAGTTTTCTGCGCGTAAATTCATCTTCAAGTAATTCGATTAATTGGTAAAGTTAAAATAGTCCATGAAAACTGAAAAGTTATTAACTGGTTTTATTTATGAAAGATAGTTTTCTTAGATTAAACCACAAAACGCTGATTAAAACTTCACTCTAGAAAATGGTCTTTTTTAAGCGTAACCATTTGCTTGAAAATCGTCGAAAGTATATAACATTCCAGCGAACATTATCATCGTCGAAGGTGATGTCGTGTATCCAGTTATCCACGGTAAACAGTGCAATGATCCGGGCTCGCACGACGATAAAAGTCGTTCCTCGCGCATATCATAAATAATACAAACAACAGCGATTTCTCGTTAACCCTTCGGTGTAGAGTGCGTTTTTTCCCTATTTCTACGGTTTTTTATGTAAATCGTCAAAAAAAAAAAGCGGACGAATAATAACGATACGAAGAAGTAAATCGAAAACAAGCGAACATCTCGATGTAAATGGTTAAAGAAATCATTTGTTTTCGCGATAAAACGATTTTTTTCCCGTATCTCGTTCTGTTGACGACGATACATCGAAGACGAGGGGTACATCGTCGAGTTAATATTCCAAATACATAAAAAACTATTGCCTGCTAGTTACGCTTTTCGTTGCTTAGCCCAGATGACGTGACGCAAACTATAGGTTTTTCGATTTATTATATACGCCTCGACGGTTCATTTTTACCTTAGGCGGCCCGTGGGGGTTGGGTACATGACATAAACATATTGTCGGCGTTTTCATCGCGTCTTCGGCCTATTAGAGTATTTTTGCGGAATTTTTTTCATCATCGCCAACTTTTTTACATGCGGAAGCAAGCGATGAAAGTTGGGGTAAGTTTGAAAGATAAACTTTTTCATCGTGGCTTAAATTCGATAAACAAGCGTACCGCGTCGCCGTACCGAATAGGAAGCTTTTTAATCTTTTTTTTAACGTGAACTCCTCTACTTTTTCAAGTACTCGTACATGTGATGAAAAATGCCGACACGTTGAGTTGGGCTTTTCTTCCGACGACGGAGGAACTTTTCTATGGGTGAATTTTTCGAACGCTTTATTCAATTTTTTATTGGTAAATTGCTATTCAAATACCTATTCGAAATTTGATTTAAAGTTAACTTTTAAGAAAGTATTTATAAAGCGTGTTTAGGAGGAGTGTATTCGAGCATGGGTGCGATTATTGTGCGAGTAAATAGCATTCGACGATTTTAACCGCGTCTCGAATAAAGAACGGGGAATTTTTCGCGCCGCGTTTTACTTTTTATACTTTTTTTTTTGGGAAGAATAATACGAGTACGAATTTCGTGCGAATTGGAAGCTTAGAGATGTAAGAGTGAAATATGTTTCCTTTGAATGAAATTAAATTTTCGGATGTCAGAAAAAAATGTGTAAAAGAAGTAATCAGATTATGTGGAATGTTTCTCGAGAATGGAAATTGTATTCGATGAGAGAATTTTCACGGCAAAGGTTTAAATGAGAATGTTTTTTTTTCTTTATTTGATGCCGCAAACTGTACTTTTGTTTGGGAGAGGTTAGAGTAGATTGAGAGTAAAGGGCGGATGAAGTAGTCAAGAGATGGTTTCAGGTTCTGCGCGGAAAATATCAAAATTTGTCTTATATAAGATGGTCAAGGGATTAGAAATTCGGGTTTTTATCATTTCCATTTTCGTTTTTTTTTAAGTTAGTTTCACTTCATAAATTCCATTACAGTCGATGGCTTCAGAATGACTTCCGTTTCTTCGGAAATTTCCGAAAGTACATACAAATACCACACCCAAATTTAATGAATACACAAGATCACAGCGGAAAAATCGCAGAAAAATAAAACACGCCGTGAATTTGCCCATCAGCAACCTCGCTGACGTATTTTTCCTCGAAACCAAAATACAGGCGAAGGGCGCGGAAAAGGAGCAGGGAACTTGTTGAAACGAAAATTAATATCATCTGTTTGATGGTTGAACGGCGAAATTAAATTTGTCAATTTGAGTGGCTGATCAGTGAATCCACGTGACGTGACGTGACTTTCCATTGCTCATTTTCGCGTCGACATGGCACACCAGGCGATAAATAATTTCTTATGCTACAAATGTAATTACTGGCTTTTTTTCCTCGAACGGACGAGATTTTTCGGAAAATATTTTTCATTTCCTTTTTATTTGCTAGTGACAGCTCGGACGTTTGGAATTGTAAACGTGCGCCGCGCCGCGCCGCGCCGCGTTTAATAGTAGTTCCGCAAATTGCCACTTTCGCAATTTATCCAGCAACGCGAATTACGAGTAGATGTGATTTTTTGGCCGCATACGTTTTGATGGTTTTTCGCGATGCTCGATACGAAGAAAGGGTATTGAGTACGCGAAAGCTTTCGATAGTCTTTTCGTGTCATACGACAATGAGGTTGTTGTCGTGTTAATTTTATACGCACAAGGAGACACCTTTTTGACAAGCGAAGAAAAGCTTTCCAAGTGTCGTGTATTAATTTAATCCTCTTAATGGCATTATGGCGCGTCTACAATTCGATATTATGACGTGAACGAATGTTGACAAATTTACGCTATTACCTGTCCTACGTATCGGTGACGACGTACGACGCCGCGAAAAGGAGCGCGAACCGAGGACTCATTGTTAGGGCCGAATTTGCAAACATTGTGCGTGCTCATTGTTCTCGACGTATGTTTAAAATGATCGCCTTTCAACTCGGGTTTCCCTAATTATCAGGAATAATCGACGCGAAATTCAACAATAGTTACAGCTTCGAATCGACGTCATTTTTACGTGGATTGTTGCTGAACTTATGAAGTACGCTACGGTCTCGAGAATGAAGTTACGAGTGTAAGGGTGCTCGTGTGCGTATACGTGAGACGTTTTGTGACAATAACACTCTATTAAACAAAAGAAAACGTACTTGTATGATTTATGGACAAATTCCTGATGAAAAATATATACCTGTCAAGAATACGAGTGCACATAAAACATAACGTCGGTGGAATTTCGTCGCGTATTTTTAAGGAGTTCTTCTTGGCGGGGTGGCAGGGTAGCACGACGAGTGCGATGTCGCGAGGCTCATTTCGAAGGGGTTTTGTCCAGAGTTTGGCTGAGATTGAACAAGTGAGGATGCGAAATTCTCTTTGAGGTAAGGAAAACTTTCGTAGTCTGAATAGACGCAGAAAAGCTTGATAGTAGATTTTTTAAAGAATTTTTAAACTTTGTTTTATCCTTTGGTTTGTCCCAAGTGGGTTATAATTTTTGTGAAACTATTGTCAGATTCGAAATCAGCGTACTCAAATGCCATGGAATCAATATACATGACGAATTTTTATCAATTTGAGTTATTATCCTGTATATTCTCCCCACCACTTTTCCATTTTTCTGTGCCCGAGAGCGATTAAACGAAAAAATACGTTTAAATTCGATATCAGCATGTGTGGAAACCTAACAATCGATATATTATAATTATAATATGACGAGTTTTTATCAGTTCCCAAATTACCCTTGCCCTTCTCTTTACCACCCCTGTTCCATGTTTTAATGCGATTCTATGTCTCGAAGTTCAAGTTGATTATTTCTTGAGGCATCATCGTAGTATCATATATTGTATTTCTTATACGACGTCGCCAGAATGCTGGAATCGGTGGTGGGGAAAGTCCTTGGCGAAGGGGTTTGAAGCACCAGTGGGAGGGGAGTAAAGTACAAGAATGATGAAATCTCGCTATGCATATCGTTTGTATGGTTTTCGAGTACGCAGAACTCGAATCCAGTTGTATTTTTGCAGTATCTCGTACGATACCAGAGTAATCCATTCCATTTCACGATATTCGTACTTGGTTTCGTTCATTTACGACGTTATAAAGCGGGAATCGGATTTCTTGAAACTGCTCTTCGTTTCTTACTAAATGAAGTACCTAAGTTTAAAATACGAAACCTTTTCGAAACCAGCGAATGATATTCTTAAAACTCGCGAGCTTTTCGAATTGGCGCAATTTTTGTTGTGAAAGTCTCGGCACGCGGTAATGGCTGCGTGCTTTCTATCCAGCATAGGTAAATGTTTATCCGAAATTATTAACATTCTAACGGCTTTATACGCGTTACATACCCTCGCCCCTTTTACGCCACAAACGAAGCCACAAATGTATGCAGAATAGGGATAAAGAAATATGATGGAACTCGGCATAAGGCCGTGTTTTACGTACCTTCGGATAAATTATACGCGCTTAGTTTAACGTATTAGCTAGCAAAAAATATACTCAACTCGTTCGAGCGAGCTAAAGATTTTCCAATGTTTCCAACCAATGCTGCCGTGGTACGTTGTAAAGCTACGTTTAACGAATAACTTTATTTTAGCCGATTTACGAAACTTTGAAGTTAATTTTATTCGGTCGAACCTTTGTAGGTTTTTTTTTCTCGCTCGCTAACAACTGATAATAAAAAACATCAATTTATTCTTACTTTTTAGGTTTTCCTAAAATATTTCCATAATTTTTAATTATTTATTTTGCGAAAAAATACCTCATCTTGTTCGAATACCAAATACGAACCTGTGTAATCCGGCGGTAAAGCTTAATAAAACAAACCGATTAATAAAAACCCTCTTTAAGTACGTACGTACGAAACCATGTAAGTCGAAAACTTCATAATATTCAGCCATAATCCTAAATCAAAGATTCGCCGGTAAATACTGTTTACTTTGCAACATTATAAACGATGTTCACGTTAAAAGCCCTATACTCGATAAAACTGCCTGCGATTTTTAAACAAATCGAATCACTTTGTACACGTTCTGCTGTAATTTTCACCGCAACCTTAATAACTCTTCAACGCCGGATAAAATACAGCTCCGTAGATCCGACTTTTCTATTTTGGATTATTTTACTTCGGTGCGCGAAAATAAGAAAAAAACGTACCTGAGCGTGTGTAACAATGGCACATTTGAAATTTTAATGCGGGCGTGATTTATCACTGGCTTAAGGTGTATATTTTCGAATTAGTAGAACCCACTTCGTTTTCGAGTTTAGCTGAAGAAAAACTACGCATGAACTAAGTCCATTATTTTACAGCTCTATTTCGATACTAATTTGGAAATTTTTTCATTCGTTGAAAAATTTATGTGATTCACCGGGTATAGTTTTTTAGTGTTTTACCTTTGCAGCGAGGGGAAAGTCGATAACAATTAATACTCTTCTTTATAGTGCAATTTCTGAAATATCGAGTTATCAACGTTATTCACGTAAAACGCAACGTTGACGAGAAAAAACGCGAGCAGTGAATGTCAATTTTTCAAGCACACAAGGGAGATTTTTCGACGTTTTGTCTGTAAGTGGGTAAAGGGGGTTGCAAACCTCTTCCCTTCAACTTGGGCTCTCTGTTACATAAGCTTATCACGGTTGTATCTAAATTGAGATTCCATTCCGTCGAATTTTCGTTCAACTTTCGCCTGACCTTTGCATTAGAAATTCATATAAACGTAGTTTCCAAAACAACTTCTAACAATTAGCTCGAAACACGTTACAACTCGAGACTTCGCACATTTGGTAATTTGAGTTACGTTTCGAGGGCATAACGTACTCCTCGGCCGCGTCGTAAAATCACGCTCTCGATAATTACCCAGCGAGCTCGCCATGTTAAAAAGTTGGCAGACGCGGGCATAGTTCAATTGAGCCGCAACTTCATTGCGCTTGAAACAACTCCCCGGAGAAATTTATTTACCGAGAAAAAGCTCTTTTTTCGTTAGTTGCGCAACAGTCAGTCGTCGAGATATAATGGAAAACTTGGCGTTTGTGGAAACCATCTTCCTTTGGGGCAATTTTCGACAACGCTTTCGGGCGTATACGTGTGCGTGAATATTTCAACTTATTTCTCCCATTTGCACTCATCGAGAGCGTGTTTCTTTCGCAATTAATGCGACTCGGTAGCGTAGCGTGGCGTGGCGTGTGCCGCCGGTAGTGGCGATAATCGAGTTGCCTATACGGTTCGCCGTAAATACGCGTAAACGGCGTTTCGGGTATGCAATTATATTAACATATTCCGAATACTTATGGTTGGGAAAAAATCATCGGCGTTCGTGTAATTCCTCCACGTATCGTGGAATTAATTCCGGGCCGCAAATCTTCGACGTCGAAGAGACGATATGAGATATCGCGAGCATCTTTTGCCTATTTAAATTGACGCCGTTGCGTGAATTTATTAATTTCTGTGGTAATTTTTCTTTTTTCGTTGAATATACCGAAATGGACTCGGTAAAGGGGCCAACGTGATACTATCGTTTGTCGATATTTCAACGCGGAATTAGGCACTGGAAGGGTTCAGCAGTTGATAAAATCTTGGAAATGTTCGGCCGTATGTACAGGGTGCTTGGAAAAGATATTTTTGGTTTTTTATTTAGCCGTGGTTTTCAAATGGAAAATGCGAATGGGTGAATTGGAGGATGTATAGTACGTCGCATGGGTTGTTTTTCTACGATATGCTGCGAACCGTATCTCGAAGAGTAAAGTATAATTTCCAAAATAATCGATTACCCTTCAGATGCGTTTTTGTTTGATGTGGACCCATCTAATTGAAACACGCGTCATTCGATAAAAATATGTACGGGTATTTAAAGGGTTTTTAATCTGTGAAACTTTTCTACGTGGGATGGTTTATTAAAAAGCTATAAGGTTTAAAAATCCGTCATTTACATTATGCAAACGGCGCTGTTATTTTGAAACACTCTGTATAAACGTTCGATAACGAGCGTAGAGATTTTCGCGTAGTCGAAAGCAACAGGCGTCGCGGGCGGTGTTGAAAACGCCGTCCGAGCGAATACCTTCGATACACGTATAAAATATTTATAACGTCGAGCTGACATTTGTTGATTTTTATATCGTATCAAAACGGTAACCAAGGCAGACGAGAGCCTTTACGAGTAAATGGGTTCTCAAATAAAACGTCCGTTTTAATCTCATTGCCGGTTTTTGGTCCCTTTTTGATAATATTGTCACGTAGCATATAATTAAAACGTCTCCGCCGCCATCCGAACGTATACGTTTTCGAGAATCATCTTAACAAAAATCTAATTACGTCGTTGATCGAGCGCTCCGCGTCGGGTTTTCATTTGTGCTACTTCGATACACAGTACACACGCCACACAACGATGAGATTATCTAATTTTTTCTCCGTGTTGCTTTGCACGACCATGTGGCACGTAATTTCGAAAACGCGTAAGCGAATCGGTGAAATGTACGGTGATTAAAAATTTCCCTATTCTAATCGCGTAACTGTTGACCCTTCGAAGCGGCGTTATTGCTCTTTTACACGCTAATGACTAACTGATGGAACTGCGGTGGCCTCAGCTTAAGCTGCGTTTACTAGTTTATAATTATCGTTATTTAAAATCATTTACCGTATGGGAATACTCGATTTGGGATAAACTCGTTATTCGCTTCCGAACCGATGCTCGGGGCCGATTGGTTTTGCGATGTTAATGGAAAGTTCATTTACTCGTATGTGGTGCTCTGTTAGAAAACGCGTGAATTTTTTTTCTATTTTGTTGTGGCGTCGGAAACTACGATGTCACCAGTTGGACGTCGCGATATCGCAATATTACAACGAATTACGAACAAATTTTTATTTTTATTTAAACGAGAAGGTCAACTTCTTTCGCTGCTCGAATATCATTAAATTGTACGGAATTCGTTTACTTATTGTATTATGCAGTTATTTCGTGAAATTACCTCATTTTGTTGAGAAAAATCAAGAAACGTTTTGTATGAAGATATTCTTTTCAAACTAGTACATTGACCTTTCTACAGAAAACGCCCAAATTCATTTTAAACTCCATGAAAAAAATTCCTTTTAAAAAGCCTAATTACCCTTTCACCATTTTTTTCATCATCTACGTAACTCATTTCTCTTCGGAGGCGTAATATATGGCGTTGCAAATAGCACCTACAGGATCAAAAAATTGAACGTAAAAAGGGAAAAAAAGAATGCTTGAAAAATGAGCAACTTTCTTCATTTGCACTAATACAACCATCTATTTCATTTAAGTCAAACCACGCCATAGTAGCACTTTGGTAATTTATTAACCCCATTCAAGTATTTAAGAAGGAGTTTTTTGCCCGGCGAAAAGCTATTTCCCAAAACTCTTATTCATTTTTCGTCATGGCGTTATTTTATTTATGTTATCAAAGAGATAGTATAATGTATCATAAAAAGCAATGTATACGCCAGAGAGAAGTAGTAAGTTTCAAACAAAAGGAAGAACTATCGACGAAACAAGAAATAGAATTTGTTGAAGGCGAAAAAATATCACGTTAGGAATTATATTGTGACCAAAAAACTAAAAAACAAAGTTATTACGTACACAAGCTGAAATACCTGTCCTTCGGACGGGTCACATACATCATTTATGAAAAAAAAAACGAATAAAGCACTTGACGACGACACACAAACCCGTGCACATTTTATGAAGGAAAAACGAATAACGCCCTTTCTGCTCAAAGATGAAAATCCGAATAATACACATAAAATTGACGGTGTGAGAAACATTGTTCTCTTAAGTTTATTCCTACCATTTCCAAAGCAGCGCTTATCAAAATTTTAAAATACTGCCTTCTGATAAGTCGAAATTAATAAAAATTTAAACAATATTTCCCAGAATTTTTACAATTAATTTACATCTTCGGTGAAGTAAAAGCTTGAAAAAATGTCGATTTCCATTTTACTCGAAATGTAACCCCATATTATGGATTAATTTATTTCGTAGTCGTTAGTCGTGCGATATGATTGCTTCTGCGCGTACTCCAACGCGCATTCACACTGCTGCGTGTGTCATTTGACACGCTGATGTTATAGCGATCAGACGTACCATACCATATCGTGTTAATTCCCCTTAATTTATTCGATGTACCTCTATGTGGTTTTGAATTATTCACCTTGACCCTTGTGATTGTTTACAATCGAGGTTCGTATGATAAAACCGAAAACATCCGCGTTTCCGGTTTTGTAGCTGATATTTAAGCTATTATAATTGTATCTGGGCGAATATTAAATCACCGTTTGAACAATACGCAGCGTAAATCGACGATAAAAATTACTTTATACATATAAAGTTGGCCGATAAGGCTTGAAATTCGTAAATCATTTATATTTCGTCGCTGTAATAATAATCGTCGTTTACAGGCTACCACATGACGCCATATATTAGATGCTCGTTCGCGTCGATATGTTTCGTTATTCCGTTTTTATTATTTGTATACTTTACGACAAGTGGGAATATGTTTTGAGAGTTTTAATTAGCGAATTTGATACCGTAAAAGTTCATGTGGTGGTTTATGGAACATTTAATGAGCGAGGGAATTATATATTTTCCGAGCAGATTGAGCAATATCGAAAGGGTCTGACACACAAGGATCAATATAGAACCTTCGGATTTTGCCCACACCGAAGGTTTTTTTTTGTGATTAACATTTACCCAAAAGTTCTGTGGTGCAACTTTTGAGGACCGAGGTCAAGATTTCTGTGCGATTCGAGGTTTTTGGCATTTTTCCTCATTTTTCGGGGTATTTACTTGATTTCCATACAATATACTCGTAGGTGTATTGATTCAGAAAAAGGGTTCGAAAATTAAATGAATAATGATTGGATTGCCTCGATACAGGCAGTTACTCTTGATTGGTTATTTTATAAGATTAATTCACGCCTCGAGCTACCAAAGATATGAAAATAATTCAATTATCTCTCAAAACCTCAAACCAGTCTCAATTCACCGCATCTATTACGACAACCCACTTGAGACTGGGACAATTAGTTACGTAGGAGGTTTATTATTGAAAGAAAGCGAATTCTTGAATGATAGCTTACCAAAGACGTATTTGATTTATGGGTCATTCGACCGTTTACAAAAAAAAAGTTACAAGAGATAAAAAGAAAACCTCTTACATACAAAGAAGATCATTTTTTACCGTACACCATCTCGATGGAAAAATCACGAAATCTTTTCGAAGGAAATTAATGATTTCAAATTCCATAGAACTCATTAAAACTTCAAATGGCAGCTGATCTGATATTTAATCAAAAGGGAAATGCGTAAGATTGAAAAAGCGGTCAAAGGGTATAAAAAACCCGTTTATCTTTGAAGCAGCCGAATTCGGCGACGAGGCGACGACGAAAATTACACAGAATCCATTACAGGGGAGCTTTAACCCATGCGATATTTTTCAAAGTTTATCTCGTCTCGTCCGTTCTGTCATTTATTGGTTTAATTTTCAGCATTGTGGCGAAAAAATTCCGAGTTTAAGTGGCTTTCGAATAGTGGGGTTTTTAATGAAAAAATTCCAAAAATTTACGAAAAGGTGGGCACGAGATGAGAATCAGAATGACATTTTTTTTTTTTTTTTTTAAATGAAAACTAGCCTTGAACTTTTTTTTACTCTACCGAAGAGGAGATACTATATTTCATCGGATGGAAAAAGAATTCAATAAACGAGCAATTCATTGAGATAATACTTGTTTGCGAGGAAACATCTTCTAAATTATTCAATTGGTGAAGTTATACCTCAACGCGTGGCTATGTTGAAAAGACATATATCTATCCTCAAACGAAAAATATATCATTTTGGGAACACAGTTCGAACGCGAATTCGTTAAACGTAGCAGAATGGTAAAAATGACTTTTCTTGAATAAACCAGCCAACTCGAGGTACCCCATTGTGACTTGTTATGTAAACGTTTAAATATTAAAAAAAAAAAACTACGTACTGTATGTAGAAACTTTCACAGCTCACCATTGGGGATTGTTGACGTCTTTACCTTTTCGTGTACGTAACCATTTTCGATATGGTTAATTCCACCTCTGGACGAGGATATCCGTACTGTAAATAATACAGCGTAGCCTATATCCAATTCCTTAGAATGAATATTATTCCTCTGTTTCCACTTATATCGCTTCTTTGTAGCTTCTTTTTTTTTAGGTCAGTGAAATAGAACGTTTGAAATGAGATTTTACGTAGCTGGACTTTAAATGGTGGTATTTCAACGTAAAAGGTACCAAAGGTCGAGGATTAGTGAATTTTAAACCAAGCTCGCATAATTTTTATCGTCTAGTTGATGTCTCAAGGTTACTTGCTTTAATATTCCAACCTGAGAGATAGTTCAACCCTGGGATCACTCGGTGATCCTTTTAGTTGCATGTGGGTAGTTGAACATAATTTGAAATTAGTCTCTTGTAAAACTTTAGAAACGTTTTAAGTTTTCAATTAGATTTGAAAAAGTTTCACAAACGTGACCGAGCAGCTTTTTGGAAATTTTTTTTTCGAAGAAAAGCCTTTTGTTTTGAATCAGGAAGTTAGAAAAAATGTCAATGATAAATCTATCGGCGATCTATGTAAAATGCTTGGATTAATCGGACCGATAAAAAAACAAAATCTGCGATCGAAGTCGAGCGTCACACGTGAATCGAGCAAATTCATAAAATAACGCGATGTACGTCTCATCCCAGCGGTTTCTGCTCGTTAAATGACGCGAATGCCCCTGAGGATGCGCGCTACGACATGCGCAGTAGCAAATATGGTTTTCAACGCGAGTTTTGGTATTCTTGTATGTTACTTGAGATGATGATGATGAATACGATGGTTTTAAGGGTTTCCTTATGAATTGCGAATTTTACACCCCATCCATCCTCTTTCATACAGCTCTTTCGCATTTAATTAAATTTTAATTCTCGCTAAAACGTTATTCAATCCAATTAAAATTCTTCGATAAACTTTTCGTATGAAATTAATTCGAGAAAGTTAATAAGTTGGCAAAAAACGGCGTTATACTGTAGAATGAATTAAATTTTCATATGCAAATAATAGCCAACCATGTGCGCGTAATGATTCCATAACTTAAAACGGAGTCCTTTATGCGTAGAATGGTTTTACGGGTATCCGGAATAATTAAGAACACAGGTAATAATTTTCTGGTGGTTGTTCTTCTTTCATCGGTGAAATATACACGGCACACGCGCATCTTCATTACGAGCTATTAGTATGGTCATCAAACGTTTTAATAAAACGAACGTATAGCCGCGACGAAGGTAATAATTCTCCGAGTCGAAATTACCCTCGTATTAAAGGCGTTGATAGGAAACTTAACGATGTCGGATGTACGCGCAGGAGGCTAAATTAATCGTATCTAAATTTCTATTTCGCCGGCGAAACCCCTTGTTTATTTGTAACTTTTCGTGTTCGCTTCGGCGTTAATTCATTAATAAATATTTGATTTATCTACGCCGAATTTGTTTAACAAACTGCGAAATATTACCACGTTTTGTATTTCGAAAACAATCGGTTCATTCGGATATCTTCATTCGCGACTCCGTAATTATTGTTCGATCTGAAATCATATAGTTTGATTTTAGTCTCGATGGAAATTAAATAGGTAGGCTTTCTTCCTGTTTGGATATTTTAGTAATCGTGTTTGTATCAGTTAATACGGTCGTGATGTGACGTAGGTAATACAGTAGGTATCGCAAGTGTGTACACTACATTTTTCTATACACCTTTGTATGAGTTTAGTATTCCCAAACGTTTGTGGTACCCTTTTTGTACAATATGTCGGTAGATTTTCAGTTTGATATTTTTGTCGTGTTACCTGCGTGGAAATATTCAGTAGTTTCGAACCGTTTCGCTTAATCGAAAAACTCTCGAAAATCTAATCGTGTTACAAGCAAAGAAGTACTATCTCTTTGCAAAATATTAAGTTTATCTTTAGAAAATTATTAACTAATGTCTCTGTGTGTAAGCAATGAGAATAAAAACTATTCTTTGTCGAAAATAACTCGATTTCAGCTTCTTGGGCAATTTTTCATTTTTAACGTTATTTTTTGAACATTAAGTGGTTAAATCGTCGAAAAGTACTCGTAGATTTGCTATCTATTTCGATTTTTTTTATCGAGTTTGTGTGATTGTTTTTCTGTTTATGGATATTTTTTCGTTGTCTCGCTCTCGCGCCATCTCTTGTCTTTGAGGCGTCTAAAAGAAAAAAACATGACCGAATTCGAAGTTTACGCCTTTGAAAACCATACAATCGATATGTGCGACGATTTTTTACCAGTTTTTCAATTTCACCCCTTACGTTGTTTACATACATCCCTCATATTTAAAAATGGAACCTTTATCAACGATTTTAAGGATGTAGGAATGTTTTTTCATGTATCGATTTTTACTCGATTTTTATCGATAAATTATGTTTTCCATCTGAAAGGGGTTAACTATGTGGATATGTAGCGGGGGAGGGGGTGATTCTGTAAGTGATGAAACATCTTCATGTACGCTATATCGGTTGTTAGATTTCTCAATACGTTAAATTCAAATTTCAAATCATTTTTGCAGTCGCTCGTTTTATTAAAGAGGTTAGTACGAGTGATGAGATGAGAGGGGGTGGGGTGATAAACGGCGATGAAAATTCGACACGTATTGTCGACTGTTAGGTTTTCAAGTAGATACGTGGATTTCAAATATGGTATTATTTTTTGGATCGCGCTTTTTTCAAAGAAGATTTTTAGGTTGAAATAAAGGAATTTTTAACGATGAACTGTAATTTGATATTTTGACGTTGACAAGTCTAACGTGAATAACTTTTAGCGTCGTTTCTTTGTGTTTTTTTTTTCGCTGGTGTAAAACTGCAACATGTAACCTCGATTATCTCGAGCCAGGGTCGAGAAAAAGTAAGGAAAAAATCCATATAACCCCGTCGCCAAACGCGGTTTGCAAAGTTGGCGAGACCTCGTCGTGTTATTTAAGACACAACGACGATAAAAAGGTAAAAATTAAAAACTCGCGTAATAAAATATCTCGCTTAAGAATTAAAACATTTAAGAAAATTTCAGCCTCGTTGAAACGTTATAAACATTAATTAACATAATTTCGCCTAGTTGCAAGTGTAGGTGGTAATTCGTTTTTTGTTTTAGTCGACAAAGTACCACGGAGCTTTTCTCGATAACATTTCTGAACCTAACCTGTTCCTAATAAATTTTCGCAAGTTCTTTTTGCGAGTTTCAAAAGCGGTCGAGTAAACAATGGCGAAAAAAAAATACGAATAAAAGTATGCAGCGTGGCCAAAAAAAAAAAACAGCATAAACTCGCTCAATTTTCATGATACATAAGTGTAAATTCATCAAAACACGAAGCACTGAAAGCTGAAAATTTTCCAGTAAGCTGAACCATAGCCAAGAAAGTTGGCGGAATTTTATCATTTAACGAGAACTGGTAATTATAGTTTATAGGGAGATAAACCGCGAAATCGTCGTGAAACTCGATATTTTTTTGTCGTGTTCTTTTTTTCGGGTTTCAATTTTATTAACAAGCTTTGGCGTTTAACGAAGTTTCAATTAATGTGTTTTTACACGTTTTCTCTTATACGGACGGCTTTTCACGTCGCGTCGATTAATTTGTGTACTCGATCGATTTTTATATTCGCAATGCAAACAACACAACGGACGCGTTTTGAGTTGAATTACGAGTACCTATGTAAAAAAAAAAAGGCGTTTTTCGGTGTAATTACGCGGCCATCGACGATACCCTAGTTTTCAAAGCTCGACAGCGAATTTCAGGCGATAATTACGTATCCGTTTTGTAAACATCAACTTATCGTGAATTTTTAACTATGAATGAACAGATCCGAGGCGCTAATGACATCTTCCGCGTATCGATCCAAGCCTCGATGGTTTTTGTTGCGGTTAATTTAAAACGTCCGTACTCGACTGTATCTTTTTTTATGGAAATTTAGCGCGATGATATATCGTAGTACTCTATTTTTTCGCGAGTTAATCTCGATTTGGTATTCGAGAGAAATTTCCTAGCCGTAAATTTGGCCGGATCATAAATTAAAAGGCTCGCAAGAAACTTTATTATTCGGATTATTAGCAAGATAGGTGAAAAAATACGCCGTCCGTGGCTTATCGATCGTTCAACTGTCGAATTCCCAAATGAGAAAATTTTTCCAGTAATCGTCGCCCCGTAACTCAGCTCGGCGCCCACATTCATAAAAAAAAAGAACCCATCGCGGAGAAAGTTTGATTACAAATTGAACAACGCTCGTAAATACGCTTTAATAAAGTTTCATTACGACGACGTAATTTTCAGACGAATTTAATAAACAGTTATAAAAATTTTACGTATCTGAAAATATAAAAATGAATAGCTCATCGTGCAGATAACAGATGCTCGCGTACAACAAAATATGATGTGATTTTCGCGAGGGGTTTTTCTCACCCTGCGAACTAAATTTGCATTTGTTACCTCGATGAAGCGGCGAAATTTCGTTGACCAAGTTTTCGAACGTGTGAAGGAAACGTGAGCGAGTTGAAATGCGCGTAGCGATGGCGAACTTCGAAGTTTCACATTGAAGCGTAGCCATGCTACAAACCGAAGATTTATTGCTTGAATTTCAAATAAATGCTCGTAATTTTGGTAGTTCCTCGATCAACTTCGAAGGGTATTCCGTCGACGAATTTCTCGCGAAGTCATCTTAAAACGTGGAGTACACAGGCAACATCGAGGTAACGGGCTCTTTTTTCATATCACCGAATCAATCTTGTGCTGAGCTGCGTAATAGACGGTGATAATTTTTGTGGTGGTGTTTAGTTTAATTTTTGCGGAGGGGGAGGGTTGATTTATTTTACGTGCATTTTTGAATTTTTTTCCGAGAGTTTTTTTTTTTTCAATATGTACGTCTGTTTTGCATTTGCCTCAAGAAGATTCCTTGTGAAGTAGAAGTTTTTTGAACCAATGGTTGGTCTGAGGTGGAAAATTTTGAGGGCAAAGTTGCGGGGATTGAAAGGAGTACATTTTTGAATATACGAGTAGACTTTTTCTCCGTATCTCTTCAAGTTTTCGAGATGTCATGTTAAA
>QBDW01001654.1:0-14378 GCA_003261595.1 Maconellicoccus hirsutus
TTGTTACGAGCTCGTGACAACGATAATTGAAAATTTTTTTCTTCAACTCAGTTGAATCATAAGGATAAGGTTTCATGAGATATGATTTCAAAGGAAATGCACTATCGCCAAGTATGACATGATCCGGTGGTATATTGAGTAAATTCTCTTCGAGAGCTGTGCACAGAGAAGAATCACGGAAAACACCACCATCACCTGCACGACCATTCGCTCCAACATTTATATACGTGAAGCAATAATCGGCATCAACTAATGCCAGAAGCACAATGCTATATGTGCCCTTGTAGTTGTAAAATTCAGCACCACTCTTTGCAGGTCGTTTTATTGTAATGTGTTTACCATCAATAGCTCCGCAACATCGAGGAAAATTCCACTGTGTATTAAACCGTTTAGCTATCAATTGCCATTCTTCAGATGTTGTTGGAATCTGAAAATACAAATTTTCTATATTTTTCTGTTGTCAAGCAATTTTTACAGTCAATTTTTACCTTTAAATATGATGATAATGCTGTACTTGGATACTTGCCCTTCTATATTTGGACCCAATTTTTCATTTTTCACTTTTTGGACTTTTTTGAGAAAAAATTTATTGTAAAAAGGGGGATGAAGTTAGAGGGATGAAATTTTGAGGGTGGAAACTAGACCCTTTGGGCTATCTAGAGTACGTTACTTGAACGAAATCGGGCAAATAGTATTCAATCTACGGCCCTCCAAACTGACCCCATTCCATATTTGGTCCCTTTCTCCTACTAATACTTTTTCAATACACATTTGTGTAGAAAAAAGAATGAATGTTGGGGCAAGATTGCCAATGAATTTAATGCCAATGGAGAGGTGTTTCGATCAGCTGCAACGTTGAAAACCAAATACAAAAACATAAAGAGGAGGTCGAAAACTAAAATTCAGTCCCTCAATAGAGAATTTAAAGGAACTGGAGAAGGTCCCTGATGTGACACTTTATCCTCCCAGGACCTTAATGAGTTATTTATATGAACGATTCGTTAAAAATTTTTGAAATTTAACTCACGATGGAGCGCAATCACGAATTCGTGAAAAATAACGGGGATGTTGTTTTTCTTAAAACGAATTCAGTCCTGGTTACTGATGGTAGGTACTAAGTAGTTAACTCAGATGTCATAAAGTGAAGTATGTTTTTAAAAGTCGAGCTTTGCTTTAGGTTCACAGTTATGGGAAGGAGTGGTAGATGTTACCATCTCAGAGGATGGATGTAAAACGTTAACATTAAAGGAGATTTTACCTATTTCTGAATCGTTGACGGAGCATAGAGAAAGCGTCTCTCCGCCATTAGCAGTAGGACTGCAATGCGAAACAGATGGTGAGATAAAAACTTTACTGATTTGAAAGTTGAAACACAAGTTGAAATATTATTCTAATTCTATCCAAATTTATGTTGTAACTTTTTTCCTCAGCTCATTGGTCAAATCCTGAGACACTGTTTCTTCTTGAGAGCCATTATACCTTACAAAATGAAGGCAGTGTCAAGTACCTACAAGACCAAAGCAAAATATTGGCAGAAGCTGGCTGAAATGCTTTCCGCCGAATTCAACACATCGGTCACCGGCACTCAGTGTCGTAATAAGTTTGCCTTACTTGTGCGTGCTTACAAACGGGTTGGACCACCACAAGCAGACAGGGAGGAACCGGAAAAAACGGGTGCGAATGGATGTTTCAGAAAACGTTCAAAAGTAAATTATCATTACAAAGCTATTTTTAATCTTTTATTCATTCATACAATTACTTATTTATCCTCTTTATTTTTCAGAAAACTAGCTGAAATTCTTAAAGAGAAAGATAGTGTAGAAGTACCACCAGTTGTGGATGGGGCGGATGATCGTACCTTCCATGACATCGTTACAGAGGTAATTGAAGAAGGCCGAATCCATCCAGATGATTTGGATGATGAAGAAAAAATTGATGATGTACGACCTTGTACCGCAAACACCAGTGCTGAAATCGCAAGTCCATCTACTCCAAGCACTAGTACCGGAAGTGGAAGAACATCCACTCCAAGCACTAGTGCTGGAAGTGGAAGGAGAACAGGTGAAAAAAGTTTAAGCTTGCCTCCAAACTAGAGCATATTCGAGTCCAGCAAAAGGAATTAGAGGATCGAAACTTTGAAGTGCTGAAGGAAAAGAAAGAGCAGCTGAAGCTATTTGTGACTGAAACAAGGAGAGGCAATGATCTCTTAGAGAAACTTCTTCAGAAGTTATAATTTATATGTATAAATTTTTCACACGCTGAATCACCCAGAATTAAATAGTCTGTAACAAATGTCGCCAATGTCAGGAAAGGTAGGTATTTTTTGCTTTCATATTTTCAACCATTTCAGTTGGGTACTAATTTATTTCCATCCTGATGAATTTAGGAGCTTATCAATTTGCAATTTGTAATACTGTAGAAGTGCCAGATTCGTGGGAAAAAAATTGAATGCGCTGGATTGGAATGGGCTATTCAATTCAGAATACGACATCCTAATTTGAGTTTACGTAAACCAGAAGCCTGCAGTCTTTCTCGAGCCAATTCGTTCAACAAAACAAACATCAACGAATTTTTCGACAATTTGAAGTTGGTTTACGCTTAATACCCGCAATTTTCTCAAGGAACTCGTGTGTTTAACTTGGATGAAACTGGTCTGACATCTGTTCAAACTCCTCAGAAAGTTTTAGCAGGAAAAGAAACACGTCGATTGAATCAGGCTACCAGCGCCGAACAAGGAACACTAGTGACCGGATGCTGTATTGTTGCAGCAAATGGAACCTACTTACCTCCAGTGCTAGTATTTCCTCAAATGAAGTTTAAACGACACATGCTCAACGGCGCACTTGCTGCCACTCTGGGTCTGGCGAATAAAACTGGATGGATGACGGGCAATTTATTCGAACAAGTCATGATTCATTTTGTTCAGATGGATTCGTGGTTGTTACAACACCCAGGTCAGACTGTCACGATCTGCGACATAGCATCAATTTTCAACGAAGCGTTTATCCGTTCCATGACTCCATCAAACATAATATCTGGGTTCACAGCGACAGGGATTTATCCGTTGAATCGAGGAATATTCACAGACGAAGACTTCTTGTGTAGCTCGGTCACAGATAGGCCACCTCCAAATGAATGCTTGGAAGGAACTTCGAATACAAATCCTTCTGTACCTTCAACGTCATCGTCTACGTTGGATTCATCTTCCCAGTTACTCAATATGACGAATTCTTCCGATCCAGATCAGTTGTTTGCTCCAAACATTCAGACGTCTATCGAGGTAACATCGATGCCGAAGAAATGTCCTTGACAGGGTGAAGTACATTACCTTACCTCAAGGAGCAAACGGTGGCAGAAAAAAAATATGTTGGTAAAGTAAATCGCGCGTTATATGGATTCCCAACTGCTCCAAAATGTTGGAACGAGTTGTTGAATCAATTCCTGCTAACACTAGGTTTCATTCGAAGCGAACGCGACCTATGTGTTTATATTGAATACACTTGAGGCGAGGCAAGCCGAGCACCGAATGAGGCAGCCTCGCCGCGGTGTTGCCTCTATAGTGTATACGGTGTAGTACTGAACAGAGGCATACGCCACGAACTGCCTCGTACGGTCCGCGGATCCGATCTAATGGCTGTTGGTACGTCAAAGGGAGGCAAATATGAGCATGCGTCACTCATGCTCAATGTGGACATGATTTCATTTTTTATGTTTGCCTTGGTAGTCAACACAAAGGTTGAAAATGTCAACTGAACAACTTGCAGTATCATGTGCTGCCTTCATTTTCATAAATGAGTTAACTGAGCCAATTTCTACTACAAAAATTAAAAAAAGAATAAAAAGAAGATGGTGGACTTCGCGATTATATACGAATAGATTACTGAACGGTAGATTGTTGGATGATTTACGTTGTGAAGATGGTAGTAAGTTCTATAATTTCACTCAAATGTCGCAGTCTGATTTTGAATTTCTTCTTCGTGGAATTGAAAATGACATAAAAAAAAAGATACGATTTTCCGATCGGCAATCTCAGCAGAAGAACGACTTGCGATAACACAGCATTTTCTTGCAACAGGCGACTCATACGCTTCACTGCAATCGACATTTCGAGTCTCAAGGCAATTGATTTCTAAAATTATACCCGAAGTCTGCAATGCAATCATTGAATTTCTCAAACATCATATCAAGGTAGGTGAAAAGATTATGACACATTATATCATTATATCATCGTAAGTTTATTTAATGTATTACAATGGTGAGAAGGATGTAAATAACGTTTTGAGAAGTAGAAATGGAAACTGCGTTGGTACTCGTATTGCTATCATCGGATGACTGGTACATGGGAGACACTGCAGCAGATGATGAGTATATAGAAAATGCTTGCCCAGATGATATGTATATAGGAGACAGAATGTCTGGTAACATTTCCCTGCTTGGAGGAGTTGTATATGGAAGAACTTGTTGTTGTTGTTGAAGTAACATACGAAGGTACATATCTACATACTAAGTGTATCTTTCAGTCATCTTGATAATAATTTCTCATGTTTCATTACAGTTGTGCGAAAAGCATTTTAAGGAATCCGATATCATAAGAACAGCAGCTGCATTCGATGACCAAACGGGTCGTACAATATCTGTCCCTTTAAAATACCCTCGCCTGAAGTATGGTGCTGTCCCTACGATTATACCGGAATGTCCTGCATATCTATCAACGAATAAACTGGATCGTGAAAGTGTAGAAAACTCAAGGGTCCAATAAATTAAGTTTAGCCTGTCCAAGTACTATGAAAGTATGGTGGAACATTACTGGTGTAGTGAATGTAGAATTCTATTCGACGCTGACGATTTTAATAGATGCTGGTATCGAAGGTGATACTAAAAAACCAAAAATGTTGCCGGCTGGTATGATTTTCGGATCTGTGGATTGATTTCAATGAAAATGTGATGCCAAAAAAAATTTGTATCTAAATTTTAATTAAATTTCAAAAATTATTGATAATTTTGATATTGCCAGAAAAAATTATAGAAGTTATGTTTTTAGAAGTGAATTTTACGAAGATTACGAATTTATGAACAGTTTTCGAGTATCTCATCTAGTAAGTACTAAAATTTTGAGAAATGTACGCAAGTATCAATGTTGGTAATAACGCCACTTTAAAAAATTGAATGAAAATCCTTCAATGTTGTTACTTTTCGTTTTCAGTGAATAACATCTATTCTAAAGATGTCATCACGAAATAAGTAGACTCAAAAAGAGTTGGATAATGCGTTACGCAACATTGATGAGAAAACTATGGGTGTGCAAACGGCTAGCAAAGCATTCGGAATTCCAAGACGAACCTGGTCAAATAATTCAAAAAATTCCTCCGCCAACTCCACATGGTCGCAATGGTTTGATGTTATTTTGTATCCACGCGAATCGATTGAATAAATAAATGTTTATTGCAAGTGTTGTTGAATTTACATACATTTTTTCAAGTGTCCAAAACCTCACATACTCATGTCCAAAACCTCACACCCCATGGGGAGAACTTGGACAAAAATATGATTTTTTCAAATTTGAAATATTTTTGAATCCACTTCACCCAAGTATTTGGTATAGCAAGAAAATATCATAAAAAGATCCAAGGTTTCTGAAAAATTGTTTTGTTCAATTTTCCCAATGGATGCAGCTTTGTAAAATTCAAAAATGTAATTTTTGTCCAAGTCCTCCCCAGTCTCCCCTACCTTAGTATTAGTTAGTTTATTCTGAAATGTTCTCAACTCTATAACAATATAAAGAGATCATAGCCTTTCTATGATTTGAAAATCGTAACACTGTTGTCTATTGCCTAATTTATCAGAATGATGAACTATTCTTCGGATGACGTTTTCTTCTCCACGTTATTTAAATCGTCAGTATGAACTATTCCTTGGATTGAGTTTATACTTTAATAGGTATTATTGTAGTACTATACTCCGTTGATGGGTTCAGGAGTTCATGTTTTTCGTTTATTTTCCTATTAAAGTGTTAACTTATATTTTGTTTTCATTCGACTACACCTTTATGGTAGCAGGTCAGTGGTTATGTTTTCCTTTTGCACGAACTAATATTCGCCAATTTTTGGCAAATTTTAAGTTGTAGTAACGTCACGACGAGTACACGTTCATGAAACCAACCGCCAATTTTCTAAATCTAGTTTTTCCTCAAGGTCCATGTAAAATTTCCGAAGCAAAAAAAGAGGATGTGAAAAATCTGCTACGTTTTTTAAATAGTAGTAACCGAAGATTCTATATAAACTAAACTTTTTACGATTTTATTGTATGATTATTTTTTCATTTTTTTAATATATAATCTGACACATTCATCCTTCATTTTCCAGTTTTTCATATAGGTACAACAAAATGTGTTCAAAGTGTCTAAAAATTCAATTTATGGCAAATAGTGGTGGAAAAAAGTTTCTTTCATCAGATATTATCATGAAAATGTGTGTACTTTACCTCTGAATAACCAGACTGCTGATTGATTTTGAATTTTGAACGTTGAATAATTCTCTTATGCAAAAAAGGCACATAAAGTGGGTGCGTATTCGTTGCGATAACTCAACTACAAATCAAGCTTCGAAACTCGCGTTTGCGCCATTTTGTAGTCGAGGGATGAGAGAATAACAAGTAAAATTTTTGAAAATTTTGGTCACAATTTACTTATTTTCAAATTTGTTGAAATAAAACGTGCCCTTCTTGCATAAATGTATTCAATTTTGAAATCTACAGTGGCAAAGTAATGGAAAGAGTTCAAAGTGTATCAGAAAGAGTGGTGTTCAATCTCGCTAGTAACTATATCAATTCTGGTCGAACCCTAGTTACAGACAACTGGTACACTAGCTTACCACTTGCGAGTAATCTACTTGAAAACAAGACATTTCTCGTTGGTACAATACACAAAAATAGAAAAGGAATCCCTAAATCAGTTACAACTCTGAAATTGAAAACACTGTTCGGTCCCACGTCCAACCGACCCACAACAAGTCGTCATTGGTTCAAAGTGGGTATTTAAACGGAAAGGTGACAAATTTAAGGCCAGATTAGTCGCCAAGGGTTACCAAACTAAGGGTACTGAAGAAGTTTACGCGCCTGTAGCGAAAATGACAACTGTAAAAAATTTTTTTGCTGTCGTCAACGAATTGCATCTTGAAATGAAGCAACTTGATATTAAAACCGCCTTTTTACATGGCACCTTGCCAGAAAAAACCTAATTTTGGTCCAAATCAAATTTGCGAATTGAAAAAATCATTATATAAACTACGCGTGTCTCCTCGTCAATGGAATCGCTGTCTCAATGACTTTCTGGTCCTAACTAGGTTTTCAACAGTTTGAAAATGATTCCTGCCTGTATATAAGAATCAGCAACGGTGTCACCATTTTTGTTCTGATTTACATCGACGATATAATCATTGCCTGCAATTTTGCATCCGAATTAGTTTCACTG
This sequence comes from Maconellicoccus hirsutus, assembly GCA_003261595.1. Classification (NCBI taxonomy): domain Eukaryota; kingdom Metazoa; phylum Arthropoda; class Insecta; order Hemiptera; family Pseudococcidae; genus Maconellicoccus; species Maconellicoccus hirsutus. The sequence continues at coordinate 7,469 of QBDW01001654.1, forward strand.
AAAAATGCCGTGAAACAGCGCTTCGAAATGACTGAATTAGGAGCCATCAAACTATTTCTTGGTATCGAAATAGAATATTGTCGCCAAGAAGGTATCATCTGTCTTTCTCAAGCTTCGTACGTTGATGAAGCTCCTGTCAGCAAGACGCCGATTGAAACGCATTCAAGTCTGGAACTCGTTGCGGCGCGTTACTGTTCATTGCCGGAAGTACTCGTCCAGACATCGCCTATGCTACAAATTACCTCAGTAGTTTTCAGCATATAAAACACATTTTCGACATGCCCTACGTGTACTGCGATACTTGAAAGGTTCGAAAGATATGCAACTCAAATATGTTCGCCAACGTTCGTCTAGTCCAGTGCAAATATATTCCGATGCTGGCTGGGCAACTGATAAAATTTCACGCAAATCCACTAATGGTGTTTTCATCTCAGTTTTTGGCAATTTTGTGGGATGGATTTCTCGTAAACAGCGCATCGTGGCCCTCAGCTCAACGGAGGCCGAATTCATGGCCTTTGCAGAAGGAGTAAAGGAAGCAATTTGGTTACGACGGTTAGTTCAGGACTTTGGGATTTCCATCTCCCAACCAATCATCGCTTATGAAGATAATACAAGCACCATTTCCCTCGTTAATAATCCTTCTGGTGGTCCTTCTGGTGGTCGCACCAAGCATATAGACGTTCGCTATAATTTTATTCGCCCTCTTTTATTTTTTATTTTTTTTACAATTTTTTTAAGGGATAAAAATTGAGGAGGGAGGGTACGTTTAGCTTTTAAGGGGGTATGTTAGAATATTTCAAGTACAAAGGTTGGTACCATTGAGTACCTGCCGAAGTTTTTCATAATTTGTAATTTTAGTATAATTATATTACGTGTGTATTTGATGGAATAAAGAAGTTGAGTTGAGTTTTAATTTGAATTTCATAACAACGTGCACGTCGGACAATTGAAAATATATTCGGAATCTTGGCCAAAAGATGGACATTGTTAAGGCGTCCAATAGTAGGAAGGAAACGACACATAAGAAAACAAGTAGCAGCGATGGTTTGCTTACATAACTTTTTAATGGACGAAAAAATGCCTCATGAATGCTTGCCTGAGGCTGAGATATTTGAACTTGAAAATTAACGTTTACTACGCAGCGATAATTCAAGAAGAGGTGCCATATCTCTGCGAGATAAAATGTGCAATTATTTGAATACTATCGGAGCAGTGAGATGGCAATGGGACCGAATAAGTATTGCCTTAGCTACTCTTTGTCGTCCTGGAAGTCCTGAAACAAATTGAAAAAAAAATCACACCAAGTATCACGTTCTACAAATTACTATCTCTAATAGCATTATGTACTTATCTGATATTCGCTTTCCAATTTCCCAGGATAATCTCTGTAATGTTTATAGTTTTAAAGAATACATATGTATTAATTAATTAATTAATAATATTCACAGTTTTGAAATTTAATTATTAATACAAATAATATAATTATTCAGCACCAGTGTTTGATCGATTTAATGAAATTTATTATCATTGGTGAATGAAGACGAAAACAAAACAACGACAAAACAAATCCACGAATTTTGAACGGTGGAGTCTGTCCACCATGCTAAAGTACACGGAGGCCCACATAAGAAGGCAGGTTAAATCAATTGGCACAATGACTCCATCCGAGAATGTCTTAAAACTACGAACGAAGCCGCCGAAGGGTGATAGGGGTGGACTCATTCTCTGGTAGGTCCACTAGAACAAGGTAGATCTTACACCATGCCCAGCCCCCTCTAACCTAAGTATCTTCCAAAGAGATACCCTATTCAGCGCCTGCAGCCCCACACCTGATAAGCGAGGAGAGCTCCGCCGAGACCGCGACATCCGAGGCGACCTCAACTAGGCCGCTCGATCCTCCAGAGGATGAGGCAGAACGAATCGTAAGCGATCGACTAAGGACCTTAAGGTAAGATATCCCCAGCGCCAACAAGCCCCCTTCTGGCCAGAGTATGCGTAACTGACCACCAACCAATTTCCGCAGGCTGGTATTACAGGAAGCCGATATAGCCACAGAGTAGAGCATGAGTAATTTCCGGATTCATCCAGACTCGAAAAACGGCCCCAGTATATCATCAACCGGGCGACCTGGATCTCCACCAACGTATCGCGAGTCATGGAGCCGATGCCATGAGGGTCTCTGGCCCCAAAATGCAGTGCGCGACCCCGAGGGGCCGGCACCAGAGTATCGTCTATTCGGGAGAGGATCAGTCTTCTGGGTCAGAACCAGTCTGACCCGACGAGGGAAGGACTGCGATCATCGCGTCAGGCTGTGCGACTGCCTCCCGGGCAACAGCTATTTAACCTACAAGATAAGGGCAAAACCCCTAATCAAGATCAAGGAGGAGAGGAATCAACTGACCAGTAAGCAAATCCGCGCCAGGCCCGCGCCAAGGAGAAGGCACCACTCAAAACGTCTCAAGATTCAATCTCCTGGCAGTAAATGTCGTGATTAGCTTCGCAATGTTGAATTACTTGTTAGACATGTTCATATAACGTATTATCGTGCAACTCGATTATTTATCAAACGTTTTATTATGTCAAAATATTGTGGTATCAAAATCTGGGGGTGTTATGCAAATTCTAAAAATCTTTGGCTACTAATTAAAAAACAAAATTGACACAGTGCCGAGTAGGTTGTTCAGCCTACTTGACTCTGTGTCTTTCGATATCGCGAGAGTGCAACACCGGCGAACCAGTTGTGCTCCGATTCATCGTGGTCTATTGCCACGTAAGTGGTAATTGACTGCGTTTCGAACCTTTGAACAGGCAAGACCGTAGTCTCCCTTTTTCTCGAAATTTTCCGAATTTTCCTAACTTGCCTTAGACCTTTTCCTAAAACAGATGTAATAACGTAATTATCTAAATTATTATCTACGAACGAGAAAAAGCACTTTGTGCAAACGTACGAGAAACGAACGAGTCGAACGAGATCTTTCAGGAACCAGAGTCGTCAACGGAGAGAAAGGTAAAATGATGATTTCTTCCGACTTAGAAAATGATTTATTGTTGTCCGATGACGACGAATTGGAGTCGGCACGTTTCAAAATGACAGGAAAAACATCAATTTTGTCTTGAAGTGTTATCATTCTTCCTAAATTTATTTTAGAGTAATTTTGGTAATTTCGACTTCATTTCGACTTCATTTTCAAAGCTCAAAAATTATCGATAATTATCGATAAGCTCCCTCCTTATCGATAACTTATCAATAAGAAATTTTTTCGATATTTTACATTACTAGATAACACGTTCATCGAAATACAAACTGAAGGGCCAGTTGCACCAAGTTAAACCTGGATCACAGGTTAACTCTAGTTCAGGGAAGTTCCGCTGTTGCACCATATTCGACTCACCGGAAACCTTCTTAATCGTAAATTCACCCCTCTTAAGAGCGTCTCTAACATTGTGAAAAGACAGATCGATGTGCCGCGTTCGTCTCGACTCCGCCGTCGAAGAAATCGATCAAGAAAAAAAAATCCAACCGTATCGAAATCGAATCGAAAGAATAAGAAATTACCAGCAGGTTACAATTTTGAAATGAGCCCTTAAAATTAAATTCCGATCGCCTATGCATGTCAAGGTCTGTATCTGCAATGCATCCATGTTCATCTTGTGTTCTCAGTCTCATGAAAGAAAAATATTACAATACTTGTTGCACCATGCACCCTACAGTTTTGATTTTGACCCTCACTGATTCTAAATTTTCAACTTTGAATTTGTTTATTAGAAAAAGCATTTTGGAAACTTGGAACGGCATGTAAAAACTAATCAAGATCTCTACAAGCTATTGTATAAAAAGTATATGGTTGAAAAAACTACTCCAACGACTTCCACACCACCATCAAAAAAACCAAAACTTATACAACACATCGAAAATAATCCACCATCAGATGATGATTTGGCATTTGGTAATGACGATGATGTTTCAACTTCAAGTACAGAAAGCTCGAGTGATGATGAAGGTGAAATGCATGATACACATGATCAGGATGACATCGTTGAAATTTCTATGGAGGAAATTGATGTTGAATTAGCATGTATGTTAATGCAAAGTGTAAACGAACCGAAATCATTCAAAGAAGCTATATCTAGTGTAAATAGCATTGAATGGAAGAAAGCAATCAGTGAAGAATTGCTTTCAATGAAAAAGAATGATGTGTGGGAAATCGTTGAACGTCCAGGAAATGAACAAATTCTATCGTATAGATGGTTGTTCAAAATCAAAGAAGGTCCTGGTACTTCGCGAAGATTCAAAGCCAGATTGGTAGCGAGAGGCTTTGAAAGTGATAAACAATACGATGTACAAGAAACATATGCTCCTGTCGCGAAGTTGCATTCTGTACGTTGGTTGCTTGTTATTGCGAATAAATTTGGCTTGCGTATTACTCAACTTGATGTACGTACTGCCTTTTTAAATGGAGTGTTAGATGATCCTGTGTATATGTATATACCTGAAGGTGTAGGAGGACCAAATATAGATCGCCAGAAGCAAGTTTGCAAAATGAACAAAGCGATATACGGTCTCAAAAATGCATCTCATTGTTGGAACAACAAATTCGATACAACTGCTGCCAAATTTGGTTTTATTCGCAGTGAATTGGATGCTTGTGTGTACATTTTACGTGACAAAAGTGATTTTATAATACTATTAGTGTATGTGGATGATATACTTATTACAGGAACAAATCCTGAACAAGTTAATAGTATTATAATGAAATTCAAATGTGAATTTGAGATGGTTGACCTAGGTGAACCAATTACCTATCTTGGAATACAGATTAAACGTAATCTGTCCAAGAAACATATGATATTACATCAGCGAACATATACTGAAAATATGCTTCGTAAATTTAACATGATGGAGTGTAATAGTGTATCTGTACCTATGTTAAGTACAAAATATGAGTGCAATAGCCCAAAATTGTCAGAGTGTGTACCATACAGACAGGCTATTGGATCACTTATGTACTTGGCAAATTGCACTAGACCAGATATTTTATTTGCGACAAATTATTTGAGTCGATTTCAACAAAATCCACTTCAAACGCACTGGTCAATGGTCAAACATATTTTCAGATACTTGAAGGGAACTCTGAATCTAGGTTTGGTGTATAAAGGTCAGTGTGAAAATATACAAGTGTATGCTGATTCTGATTTCGCTTCTGATACTTCAGATCGCAAATCGACATCAGGTATTGCAATGTATTTCTTTGGTGATTTATTACTTTGGTCATCACGAAAACAAGATTGCATAGCCCTCAGCACGACAGAAGCTGAATATGTCGCGATGACTGAGGCAACTCGTGACCTTAAATTTGTGTACAATCTCAGTGAAAAAGTGTTACAAACAATACCAAAACCTATAGAGCTTTTTGAAGATAATCAATCAGCTATCAGGTTATCGAAGACGAATGAAAATAAGAGATCTAAACATTTTGATGTTAAGTATCATTTTATTCGCAACGAAGTGAGACAAGGTTTTATTAAACCAGTGAAAGTTGCATCAGCAAATCAAATTGCTGATATATTAACAAAACCTTTACCAAGAAAATCATTCGAGTTTCTTAGACAGCATATGTTGTCCAAACTCAATGAATGTTAAATATAGTGTACATTTTATTAGTGTATGTGTAAGACAAATTTTTGAGTAACTGAGTAAACTAACGCCAGAGGTGGTTTTTTTATTTGCTTTCAGTTACAGAATAAGTAAAGAAAAAAAAAACACACCTGTGTACCGGAGGAGGCCTCAGGACGTTTTTTTTCATTTAAATGTTTGTGTTCATTGAAACTTTGTTTAATTTTTTTTCAAATAAATAAAAATTTTTTTCGTTTCAACCAAAGTGTACAGTGTATCACATCATGTATGTATCTATATCTTGCATATATTGCTAATTCTTTTTCAGCGCGATGAAGGATTTCTATTTCCCTACTTGACTTCGATCTAGGTGTAGGAGATCTTCAGTCAGGTGGGAGATGAATCACTGTAAGTTTTTTTTCTTCTTCGCGTGTGTGACTTTGATCTAGATTTAGGAGATCTTCAGTCAGGTGGGAGTGTCAGAAGCCGTGTAGTGGTAACACTGATTACCGCTGCTTATACCAGAAAGCCACAAAAGGTCTTGGAGAAATACCCGGCTATGTGAAACACTACTCTGTGTATTATATAGTAATAATGTGTTCGTCACGTTTATAAGTGGCTTGTATCTAACTTATGATATTGTCTTACGTTATTACAATTACACGTTGCTTTTCCTGAAGTTTACTTGATTTATATGAATACTAAATTATAATTCTGTTAATGTTTTCGTATATTGACAAAAAATTACAACTTATTGTTACGAGAATTGTAAAAAGCTTACCTAATACATTTTGATATTAGCAGGTGTTATGGTGGATCCATTGAGAAATATAAACGTGTAATTTTTCAAATTCGATTTAAAATTTCACATATGAGATCAACGTTTTGAATTTCTGAAAATGAAGAAAAAAGAAATTAAAAATCTCCAAATTATTTCAAAAGCCGGCGCTGATGAACGCTTATAGAAAGAATAAAAATTTCATTTGAGGCATCATCGTGACGTCACTTGAAAATAACTAAAACGTGATGAAGAAATTGTGACGTAACTCCACACATGACAGTAAAAAATGACCCGAGTCATCAACATATCATCGCTTGAAAGCAACCAAAACATAGATCATTCGAAAACATAAACGTGACTCCAGTTTTAACCAAATGTGAATTTTGAAACGTGAATCACTTGAAAACATGACATTTCAATTACATGACAAAACGTGAGACGTAACTTCAATTAAGACGTGATACCTCAAAGTTGCAAAGTTTAAATGTGACTTATATGAAAACGTGAAACATGAC
>QBDW01001656.1:0-93200 GCA_003261595.1 Maconellicoccus hirsutus
TGTTAATTACGCTGAATTTTGATAAAAATTCTCGGAATTTGTTGAACCTGTTTTTGGAAATTTGCAACTGGTGATTTGGTGGATTTTGTGGTGGTTGTGTGGTAACAATGATTTGAGAAGTTTACATCGAGTAGTGGTCTATCCAAGATGGCGGCTCTGAATTTTATCGGCCTCTGATTTCGTCACAATTTTATTTTATTGTTTGCATTGCAAACAGAATTCCTCAGTTGGGGTGTCTTTGTAAAGCGTGGGGTGACTTGAGAGGAAAATTTTTTTTGTATTCATAAATTTTAGTGCAGATATTACAGCATTTTTCAATCGTACATAGCTCGAAATCTTCTTTTTTATGAATTTTATAGAGAATTTAGTGGTTTCAATTTTGAACTGAACTATTTTTTTGATAAAACCAGTTTTAGCGAAGATATAAGCAAAAAACTGATTGTGGGGGGTTGAGTCCCATAAGAAATGGGACTTGCGTATTTGACCTTTGTTCCGGAGTGAAGAATGTTGTAAAGGGTATCGAATACTAGGTATGTACCAAATTTCAGCTTATCATCCCATTTTGCAAGCTCGGTGCCATTTTCGGGCTAGATTGACTGGATTATTTTCTGTATATCGTCTTAAATTTTTTCACAATTTTGACCTTATTTCCAAAAAAAATCGAATCGCGACAAAATTTGAAGAAATGTGAAAAATCTATGATCACAAAAAATTTTTCTCTCAAGTCGCCCCAAACCTTACAAAAACACCTCAACTGAAGAGATGTTGATACAATAGCAAAATTATGACGGAATTTGAATAGACATAGGAAAATTTCAAGTAACCGGTCAATTTTGAAGTGCAATACCGTCACAAAATCGATAACTCGAATTATGTAAAATTTCTCCATTCGAACAACACCACGACAATAAATTTGGCAACACTGTTTCTTAGTAATTTTTCAATATTTGACCTTTCGGGGGTAAAAAAACCACCCCAATGATAACTTCGCCAATCAATCTACAGTCTAAAACATCTTCGTAAGTCGAAACCCTCGGCGAATAAATCAACTGAGCGAATTTCGCCGCAAGTATTACCCCCGCCCACCCATCATTACCGGATAAGAAGCCGCAGAAGGCGGAAAGTACAGATCGGCGTCTCTATTAGTACAAAACACACAAATACAGAGACAAGAGTATCATTCGAAAAACACAATGCTTTACGTAGTTTAAAAGTAAACCCTCATCTGCAGATACCCTTTTTGTTCGTCGTTTACCCTTATATTTACATGGTCCGATTTCAAAAGCACGCTTAATTGCTGCTCGTTTAATGTCGCATTGTTCACACGACCGCTTACGATTAACGCTGATTTCAAATTCCGCGCTGCGTCTCCGCGTCCAAATTCGGCCGCTAATTATGCAAATATGTAAACTCGCAGTCAGCCTTTTTCCGGCAGGCTCGCTTGCAGCTTTGCACACCGGAGCCTATGGCCTTTTTAGACCGCAAATCCTCTTATACGTGTATCTACGTTGTCACAGACACGATCGCGTTTACGTTACGTTCATTTCATGGAAGCTTGGTTTTTTCGTGCATGCGGAAAAAAAACTTCTTTTTCAAGTGTTTGATATAAATCTATTAGCGAGTTATCTCCCGAGTAAAATGTGATGCGTTTTGGTATCTTTGTATCTGTAATTAGTTTTATATTGTCCACGTTTCAAATACTAATGTCACATCGGGAAGTAATAGCCGATAAAAAGCTACTTATGCTGTAAACTGATAAGCGATAAGTAATATATCAATCGAACGACGAGCTCGAGTTACATCGATTACACTCCATAAACCCTTGCTCGACAAGAAAAAAGGGTAAATTTCAATAGCTTTTCGTCGCGATATTGTCGTCGAACTTTAAATATTTATCTTTCACGTTGTAGTACGAATACCTATGTCGTGTATTGAAATTTTCGCCGTCACGACGCGTCCATTATAACGTAATTTTCGCCCTTTTTTTCCTCCCAAAAATGATACGTCGTGGAAAATGGTTTGTGGAAGAGATTGGCTCGGTGGGATCGTTACGACAGCGCCTCGATTTTCGTTTTGAAAGTGAGTAAGGGTGGAAAAGTAATTAGGAAGTGATGTTTGGCAACGTTGTAGAATTTTAAGTGGTCTGGGATTTCAAAAGGTCAACTTCAAGAGTTAGGGATACGAAATGTGACATTGTGGCGAGATAGGACTTCAATAATTAAAATTCTAGTTTTGAATTTTCGTCGTTAAAATGGCAGAAAATTCATTGTAAGAATTGACAACACTGCAATATATCGTATTATAATTAAGGATCGCCTTATTAGTATTCAAATCAAATAAATCTGCATTCAGGAAGTTGATTACTCCAAATTGGAAAAATCTTGGCGTTAAAATAAAGCACCAAAATTGATTATTGGCAACGTCGCATCATCTAGTTGCACGAAGATCCCCTTTGCGGTTCACATAATGAGAAAAATTGAACATCTAGAGTGATTTTCGGTGAAATCTGTTTACATCTCGTTCGTATTATGAATTCGAAAAAGCACGATACACGTTTCCATCATCTACTCGACTTGATCTTCAACGAAAACAGCATTTTCACAAATGTCGAACCCACAAGGCGCACTTTACGATTAACGCGCGCGTGTTAAAAGGAACAAAACGAACACATCTTCAAGTCGTAAAAAATTCCATTAAACGCGTAATTTTAATAATACAATTTACAATGTTCCTTAATGACTGTTCCGACGCAGTATACGTTTAATGCGTTCGCATTAGATTTACCAAAAGGCCAAACGGTGCCGCTGCCAATTTGGTCGTTAGCCTGTGAAATTGTTGAATGGCTTGCATACGACGCGTTGACGTTAGTACCATTTCAAAACGTGGGTGCCATAAAGTAAAACAACGAGTACGTTCAAAAGTCTGACGTATGATATGTTAATTTTAATGTTTTATTCGCGGTTTTTTTTCCCGCCAAGATTATTGCGAAAAACAAAAGGAGGAAAATTCGTCGCATCGGTGAGTATAATGTACGCGTTTTTGACTGCTTTGAAATACCTTTTTAAGTTGAGTGGAAAGAGTTATGGCGGTGTACTTTGATGTTGATGTTTTTTTGCTTCTCGAGAATACCCAAGTGTCGAAGTTTGAGTATGTAGAAAATATGTTTTTATTCGAGTTGTAACCGGAGTATATTGAAAGTCGGAATATGTGTGGAAATTTAAGGATTGTTCCCTAGAAATTTAGTTTCAGTACGTAATAGTTTAGTTTAGTTTCATTTTTTTGAATCTTGTTGGAAGACGTGATAAGGTATTTCTTACGAGTTTTTTTTCAGCTTATTTGCATCAATTTGAAATTCATAAGTCAATTGGCAATTCTTGTTGTTTTCTCAAATTTTGCCAAAATTTCATCATATTGTTAGCATGGTAAAAAAATTACCCAATTGGGGCAATTTTGTGAGGTTTGAGGTGACTTGAGAAAAAAATTATTGGAGGAAAAATTGCTGAGAATTTAACGAGGAATATAATTTTTTTATATTTAAAATTTCTATGTCCACGTCCTAAAATTAGTTCTCAGAACCGAAGCGCCGAAAAGGTCCAAAATAACAACCCCTTAGGTCCATTTCAGCTCTAGATGTGTTAGAATTTATACTTAAACATTTCATAATTTCTCAGTTATCGTAATTTTAGATGCGGTATTTTTGAAAATAATTAAAAATGGCGGTCATTTGCGCAATTTAACGTATTAAAAAAGCACACGGAAGTGGTACAAGTCCCGTATATTTTTCCACTCTTACGAAATTACCTAATGGAAGACGTGACGGAGGCTGTTTGAAGAATGGATCGAAAGTGCCGGACAATACCGGTACGGCTGCGATTTCCTGAGAATGTAGCGCGTTAATGGAGTCGAGCGAGCCGTCGAATTTGCGCGCGGACGGAGACGTGCGACGGAATGACGAAGAGATTGTTTAATGTAATGGAAAAAATTACAACGCAAGGTTTCCCGTAATGACAATTTAGCTAAGCGGTTTTTTTTCACGTTCCGCGAGACTTTTCGGATCGAGAGTGCGGCGATGGAGGCGGCGGCGTTGTTAAATTAATTACGGTTTTTCTCTCTTTCTGGTTATTTGTATGGGTTTTTGTCGAAGCTAAAGAGAATAAGGTTTTAAGAGGTTGGGCGAATGTTGATTTATTAAAGATCACCTTAGGTGTTTCGCGTCCTTGAAATAAGCATTTAGATCCCAAAGGCTTGGGCGTTACATTAAAGGACATCTTTGAACGTGTTATTCTCGCGGCTATGTATCGCGTAACCTTGATGGCGTTGCCAGCTTAGCAAGTAATTCGGCGGCGATGCTTCGTAGGTATACTTCATTACGTAGTTAACGCGTGTGTGTGCATGTATGAAAGATATATAGACGAACGTGTACCGTGGAGTAGGTGCATATCATGCGGAGTCGCTGTACGAGCAGCAGGAGGCGTTGAAGAAATGGTCAACGTTGAAGATGCGTGTACACCGGACGCGAGTATGAATCGGTTCCCTTCCGAGGCGTCTTTTCGTGTGAACTACCTCAAGGTGGCGGCGATTGCTCTGGAGGATCTACGGGCCGAAGGCATCGATCGGAAAATCTGCACGAAATCGTGATTCGTATCTTTGGAACGTACGAAACGAGATAATCGTTCGGATATTTACAATATCGGACTTGTTTTTCTCGGGATTTTTCGGCGTTACGATTGAGCCGACGGTTAATGAGAGATATGCGAGGTCGAACGAATCAATTAAACGTGTGTATAATTAGCCGAATTAATACGAGATGCCGTTTAAGGTTTTTTCCTCCCTAGCTGCATCGCGGCAATTACGAAATGCCACCCGAAGCGATCGTGAATGCCCCTCGCGCGGCCCGCGTAATGTGTATTTCGTGGAAAAAATACGCTTTCGGTGGCGTCGTCGGCGGCGACGCTCGTTAAAATTTATTCGACCGAATTGCGAACGTTTTTAGATGATCTGCGATGGCGTCGAGGTCTCGTTAGTTTTATCGCGATATCGAAATTACCCGTTCGGGGTGTCTAAAAGGTGCGTCTTGTCGTAGAACTCGCATTGTAGTCTTTTACGACTTTACAAATTATACGGAAATGGTAATTTTGTACTCGTCCGAGTGCCACTAACGAGCTGCGAAATGGTATCGGGAAAGAGTTTCGGTGTCGCTGCGTCTTTATCGCGCCATGTCGGCTTTGCGTAATTTTTCAGCTATGAGGGTGTTTTTAATGGTGAGAGGTGTGAAGCTTTCTCGAGCTTTTTATCAGCCTTGGATCATTGCAGGTTGCAAAGTATCCCAGGTAGCAAAATACGAGCAATTTGTGCAAAGAAGTGATTAGTGGTTCTTATTTTCTTGAATATATAATTTTTTTTCAAATTTTCGCCATATACAGCTAACAAAGGCTTGTGGCGGTTTTTGAAAGGGTTTCTTAGAGATGTTTTAAGCCTGTTGCCAAAAAGAAGGATAGAAGGTGTTGAATTTTCATAGGATCACCGGAAAGAATTTTTTTTTGGGTCAAGGGTGAGAAACAGCGATCTTTCTTTTTGGGAATTTTGGACAATGAAAGAGAAGGTGGCATTGGTGGAGGGAGTGTTGGACCAGAGTTGCTGAAAAAAAAAGATAGGTCGCGGATTCAATGGAGTTTTTCAAGTCGGATAGAGGGATAGGAATGTTCTGGATTGGTTTGACTAGGGAGTGCTTGTTTGGCTGATGATTCATTTCCTTGCCCGAATGTGAGGGAACCCAGCATAGGGTGATTTTCTTGTTAATAGTGAAAAGTAGGTGTACCATTTCCTGAGCTATGAATTGTTGCTTTTTCTTGTGATAGTTGAGTATCGCTGTTGGAGAAGAAAGGGAGTGTGAGAAGATTACGACATTGCCTAAGAAGGAATTATGAATGTAAGAGAGAGTGATTTAGATTACATGGAGTTCGGCCGAGAAAACTTGAAATTGAGGAGGAAGAGGACATAGGACTAGGATATGTTCATAGACAACGGCGCAAGCTGTTTGAAGAAGATAACTAGTAGGAGATTAATGACTTCAGGAGAGGCATTTTCAAGAAATTTGGTGTGAATGGTCTGGGCCTGAAGCTGATGCTTTGGAAAAGTGAATTGCAGTTTAGAGTTCTTGAAGCGTTTAGATCGTTATTTAGAGGGAAACATGAGTCGTTCGAATTTAAAGGTTATTTTTTATTTTGTTTATAAAAACGTTGATTGGAGATGCAGCATAGTGTTTTGGGTTCAGTTTCCAGATAGAAGTCTATATGAGTGAAATCGGAGTACTTAAATTAATTTTTGAAATAAATTCGTCCCAAGATTTTCGTTCAGACTGTTTCACCATCCATTGTGCTTTGGCTTCGAGTTTTTTATATTCTAATAAGTTGGTTGTTGTTGGATTGCGTTTTAATTGTTTGAGAGCAGATCTTTGGTTTTTTAGAGCTATGACGCAGTTGTTATTCCACCATTGGACCTGTTTTTTAGATATGACTTTGGTTTAGGGAATAATGTCAGTAGCACGTTTTATAAGCTGATCGCAAAAAGTTTGAATAATGTTGATATTTTCATTCATATTGATATCTGGTAATTGTGAACTCAGTTCTATGAATTTTTCACAGTTCGTTAAATATCTAAACGACATTTGGCATTTCTCGAGGAATCCCTAAATTGATATATTTCGCTGATGAGAATTTCGAATACATTGAAAGTCAAGGAATTTCTTTCGATTACGGCGGAACTCGATGGTAATAATTTAAAATTCCGTTTTTCGCTTGGAAAGAACTCGTTCGAAATAAGAAATAAAAAGAGGTTAAGCGTGAATAAAAAGCGACGAGCTGGAAGTAGAAGAACTGTAGGCTGGCCATTGTCCATTATATTACGTGGAAGTTATCAAAAGAGACAACGGATGTGGGGAAGATACGAAGAGGCTTTTTTAAAAATGAAATCACATCGCCGTTATGTTTTGACGTCGTATTCGAGATCGTTACAAGCGATAAAGTTAGACTTTGGATATTTATTTAGTTTATTAAAGAACGGAAGGTCTCGCGCGAGCAAAAAACTATCCGATGGATAAAAATGCAGAATAAGAACGTCGAATATAATTCACCTTAATGGACGATCGAACGTTTGGTATTGACATTACAAGAACTTGTATAAGTCATGGTTTTTTTCGCTTATCTGAAAGTGGAAATTCGACTTATAAAAAATAAATACGAAAAAATAAGCATATCGATAGTTTAGAGATAAATGGTGGAGAAAAAAACGACAGACTGTTTAATTTGGAAGGAGAGACGCGAAATGAACGTATTATCGAATCAGACGCCCTTGGATGTTGGTGGTTTATGAGATTACGATCTCATACTGGTTTAATTTCTTGTACGTGAAATGTACTTGCGGCTGAGAGCGAATGTTCGCCTTAGATGTGCGTACACCTCGACGCTATTACAACGAACGGTATCAAGAGTGTATTTCTATATATGAAAAAGGAGACGAATATGTGGAAGAGAGAGAAAGAACGTAAACTGGAGAAGAAACACCTGAGTAGAAATGTATACGTGTACCCTGCTTCGTCGCCAACGTCTTTTTTTTGTGTACGAACCGCAGAGCATACAGTATAGGTTTCAGTAATGAGAATCAAGATTGACGATAGTCTCAGCTAGCTTCTTCGCGTTCGCTGGAACTAGTTTTCTGACCCGAAGCCGATTAGCGAGGTTTTGCCGCAGCGCGCTGTTTACACAACGAACGGACTTCATGTTGAGTCGGGCAAGCTTTCAGAGATGACTTTTGTTTACCGTACTAGCCAGATTATAAACGACGGAGTAATTAATGCGATTTATTAATGTCCGATGCGATCTCGCCGCATTGAAGGCTTCGAGCATAAATTAAAACTCGGGCTTTTGCGAGCCGGCTTTACGTAGGCGAAGAAGCTTCGTGGCGGTGTATCGGACAAACGCGTATGCGAGGATTAGAGCGCAAGATGTCCCTCGTGCGAGATGATAATAGGATTACGAAAATGGGAAATTTATCGGAAGGGGGATTAGGAGTCGATTGAAAGGTTTGAATTGTGGAGTTGATTGAAGCTGTGTGAAGCATTTGGTTGTCGATGTGAGTTGAAGGAGTAAAGAGGAGATGCAGTTTGTGAGTGTAGAAAGTGAATTTTTAGATGGAGAAAAGAAATCTGCATGTATTCTCGAAGTGGTAAAATTGAGCAATTTTTCAAGAAATATTATGTGAAGTGTTCTATTCTCCTTTAAAGAAAACATGCGGAGCTTGTAGTAGCTACTTTTATGAGAAGTAGATGGATGCATCATATTTCACTGAAATTCTGTGAAATTCAGTGCAGCAAACTATCCTGAACTGGTTCTTATTACTTGATGAGGATTGGAATTAATAGGGCAGCATCAGACATAGAGATTTGAAAATTATGACTATCCTCAAACAAGTGAAATATACTTAAATCTTCCTTCAGTGTTGCAAACTGTATCTGAAGATGAGAAATGCAGACACAGCTTCTTTCAAGTTACATACATCTTCCTAGGAAGAAGTACTCTGTTATGAAATTACAATTACTGAGAATCCTGCCTGTAAAGTAGCTACCCTTACTCTCCAACTTCATGGTTGTATCTCCTAAACACATCTTGGTCTGACTAGGATATCCTCGAAGTGAAGGAAATTGAAGGAAGTATGCAGAGAATTTGATACCTACTAAATTGTTGATGCAGTTCACAAGTTGTTTCGTGTGATCTTCCTTTATTGCTGTTAATATGGCTTTATCGAGTTGCGGTTTATGGTGTTTCCTGGAGAAGAGATGTTAAAGATATGACAAGGGTTTGAATGGAATATCTTAAAAACCCCTTTTTTGTTGCTTTTTCATATTATTTTATCTATATTTTAGAATAGTTGTGAAATATTGTAGTGTAGTATGTTTCTTTAATTTATTTTCTGAAATTTTTATGGATTTACGGATTCCTTCAGCTTCAGTTGTTCCTAAATTATTCCATCTTTGAATAGTGTTATCTTAGTTATTGTGGTGCGACATCATATAAAGATGGAGAGAGGGAGGGGGTAGTTGTAGGAAATAATTAGGTGTAACTTGCAACACACGTACTACACCAACTTACCTTTACTACTTTCTTTGCTCTCGTATACTACGGACTTTTTCCTGCTTTTTATGCTAACAAGGAAACTACTTGAGGTGTCCGGCTCGGATTTGAACGGGAGTTGGACTTTTGAAAAGAGCATGTCAAAAAACTCCCAAAATCAAAATTTCAGCTGCCCAAGTTGACTTTTCGATTTTTGGCAAATTTTTGAAATTTGAAAATTACGAAATTTTTCAATTAAAAATAAAGTATGAAAAAAAAAAACAAAACGAAAAATAATAATAAATCACGCAAGAAATGTTTTCCCCCTAATTTGAACCCGCTGAATCCGAAAAATCGCATCGGAGAGCCGTTCTGGAGCCTCCAGCGCGATTTCCATTTTTCTCAAGGAATTCAAAATGCTCCAGAATGGCTCGCCGATGCGATTTTCGGATTCAACGGGTACGAATTAGGGGAATACTATTTTTCAGTCGATTCCAATATGTGTGGACGAAAAACGGATTTTTTTTTCAATTTGTAATGCTTTGCTATGAAAAAACCTGTTCAGGAAAACCTACTCGAGGTGTCTGGTTTGAATTTTCCGGAAATGTAGTCAAGTCGGCTCAGTAGGTTAAGAATAAGAGAGAACTAAGTTTTTAGCTGCCCAATCTCAAATGGACGCCTTTTGGAAGATTTTGAATTCCGTTCGCTTAACGGTGTCGGCAAACAAATCGCGTCGCTTCGCGGTCGCGCCAGTGAGTCCAACACGCTCGCTGATAGGTTCAGCGACGACTTGTAGTTCAAGTTGAATCCCTGAATGGTGCCTAAGATGACCGCGATATCAGTGGTCTTCGCTCATTAGCAGGTATCGAACGCTGAAGATCGAGTCGTCGCCGAGCACCCGTCGATAATTCGGACTAGTTAATTCCAATTAACATCGTTTACATTGCTGTACGCACCATCGCATCAACGTGTCTAATAACACCATCTCCGAGCTTATACGTCAAGTATTACGTTTCACAATTTCGTAGAACTGATTCTGATTCAGATCTTCCAGCGCATCCGTAGTCAGCAGAATGGTAGCAATCGTACAGTAACATAATCATACCCAGGTAACCCACAACAAAGACCTAGACCCATTCTGAAGGAACCTCTCTAAAAAAGCAGTGGCATCTTCAAATTGAATCCTCACGTTCGCGATGAATTTTCATTAAAGTTAACCTCGAATTACCTACATCTCGAAGACGCGTCAAAACCTTGAAAATATCGGCCAAAGTTCGGTACGCTAATAATTGATGAGGCAAGTCGGTGTTACTCTATCGCAACAGTGCACTTGCTAAACGGTTTATTAGCCGGCGAATGGCATTATCGTGATTGAGTAAATTGTTACCAAATTACAACTCCGTACATGCTACTGATTAACAATGGGCAAGATCTTAAAGCTCACGATTCGACGAACACTACGCTCGGATACATTTTACCAAAAGCTAACATTATCCTTGTACAAACACCAAAATCGTGTTAACTTTGTAACATGTATACTTATGGTCTCGCTCGTTCACTTTGGCATGTTATGGAATTACTCGTGCTAAACGACAGAGGCGACGTCCGTTGGGAATTTTTTTCGATAGAAATTTTCGCTCGCATGCTACAAGGATTGTTAATGGTGTCATTTCCATATACTCGATTAGGTAAACTGATAAAAAATAAATGTTTTGAACAGTAATACGAGCTAGTTTATGTGGACTGGTTTTTTTCTACCTTTCGGAACCGATAGGTTACGTATTCGGCGCTCAGCAAACTGGTGGAATAAACTTGCAGCGAGAATTGGTAATTTCGTAGAATTTATTCGTTCGGGTAATCGACGAAGACGCGGCGACCACACGAACGCGAAATCAGGGGTTCTGCGGTGGGCTCATTAAAACGATTTTAATTCAGGAATAATGGTCGATTTCTTAGAAACCTTCGTTTTGGTAATTGGTGAAATGGTTGTTCGCATTGTCTGGATGAGATGTCACCGAAATGCTAAGGATGAAAAGGATTCGTCGTCTCGTCATCGATGCGACAGTTTAAAAAAGATGACGCGATTAAAACGACGACGACAGTTTTTAGATGGTGGAACATTATTTGAGATGCTTTTTTGGGAGGAAATCTTTTCGAAAAAGAGCGGAAGAGGTAAAGGGAGATATAAAGTCACTAGGACGAAGCAATCAACCACACCTTTTCCGTTTTTAGATTTCGAGACCGGTTGGAACCGTTTGTTCGTAATCTAAAGCATAACACGTCATTAAATAACGTTACGACTGAAAGCGGCGAATAAAATCATCGTAGCCCCCGTTGTCGTTAATTATTCACTAGCCGTGTTCGACTCTCCTCGACCTGTCGTATTGAAAAATTTTAACCACCGGCGCAAAACCGGTCCTCGATTCTATTACTTTTTATCGGATTATCTCGCGTAGTTCAACTGCGAGTGTAATTTATTTGTTGCCGTTTTTTAGCGTTTTCCTCTTCATAGAGCTCCTCTGGGCCGAACTAGAGGAGTTCAGTTCGGCAGTCGTGGATCTTTTTAATGTTTCCGTTGCGTTTAATTATTTCATTATTAGAAACGATGCTATTTAAAACGAGCGCGTAATCGGGATCGAATTAAAAGAGTAATTATAAGCGTTATTTATCGGTATCCGTTTATTGGGTGTCGGTGATCTGGTTTTTGAAGAAGGTTCTCATGTAAATCTGGTCGTGGATGCGGGTAGTACAACAATTCGCGGAGGCTTGAGAGGATGTGAAGATCGGTTTTACGCCGTGTACATGTTTACCCTGTGGAATAAGCGGAGGCGTTGGAGGATGTTGGAGTTATGGGAAAGAGTGAAGGAGTTGGCGGTGTGTCGGGAATCGTTGGCTGGGTAAATGCTTCTTGGATCTGTTGAATTTTTCGTCAATGGAAATGATGTTATGGGGTTTGAAATAAAAAATTGGGAATTTCCCGAACTCGAAGATCATTTGGCAGAGGTTCAAATTGCGTATTAATTTGTATATTTAAATAGTAATGTACCAAGATGTAACGGATTATAATTAATTTAAATTATCTCGATGTTTCAGGTGAGTACGATGTATTTAGAATTCCGTACACGTTCGTCGTCTATCTTGATTACAAAATGGATTGAAAATTGCACGACAATTCCGGATAGAATACAAAAGGGTAAACATTCGCAGTACTTTGATTTAATCTGAAATCTCTCTACGTGGCAGTTATTGGTATAGAAATGTGCTAAAAAAATAAACCATCATAAGACATAGACGCGTTCACGTGATAACGTAACTTTTCGACGAATTATGGAAATACTGAAATAGCAATACAATAAAGATGAACTCAGCTAAAGGGTTTTGTCGATGAAGAAATACGAAACAACAGACCGATTGTATTCCGCCATTAAATATGTTGACATAGGTTCAGCGACATCACGATCACGCAATACGCCTACAACCCATTCGTATACATAGTTTTATCTCATAGGAAAAGCATTCTCGTTTTAGACGGTTTAAAGGAGGTATTTTCAAATGGCGATGCTAAGATAGGTATCCTCTATACTCTGGAGAACCACAATTGATTAATTTAGCGTTTTGGTTTACACGAAGAATAAAATGACATCTACGACATTCGCTAAGTGATCAGGATAAATGATCTTTGGCTCGATAACATTTAGAAAGAAAGTAAAACGATGTTCTGTCGCCTGCTGAGACCAAAATAATCGTCCTTTTTGAAGCATTGTATAAAAGATAGTGAACGAGTCGGAAGAGAATGTCACAGTCGAAGAATCTTGGAGCCTGGTTGTACCCTTGGATTTCACGTCAGGAGAGGTTTTGTTGTTAAGTAGATAATTCTGAGGATTTGCCAAGTTGAACTGCAAGATGGACTGAACCTAGTGATGGATTACTCTGAGCTGCTTCCATTGCCAGAACTGATTGTTGTAATGAATGATGTAAGGTGTAAGGATGGAGCTAAAGAGATGATGGAATTTAGCGTTGCCAATGTTCCTGTTTTGCATTTTTTCTTAAGGAATTGATTTACATCGGCGTTCCATTAATTTATTGCCAAAATTTCTGAGAAATAGGAAAAAAAGAAATATATAATAGCAAGACAGAAGAGGAGTATCCTTTAGATTTAGCATGATTTGATTATCATAGATTCCAGAATCTTTAATCGAAAATCTAGCATCTCCTGTTAGCATAATCCATTTTTAATCTAGTATAATCAAATAATTTTAGCAATGCGAAAATAGATTTAGCATCTTTTTAGAATTTTAATTTAGATCCCAATAAGCATTTTAGCATCCTGCCTTTTGGCGCATTTTCACACATTTCTTTGGTTTAAACTGCATAATGATGTAAAAAGCAAGATATTTCCTTTAGCATCCAATTTGAGCAATTTTCTATGTATTGCGGAATATAGGACAATTTTTGAAATTAACATCAAAAAGTGGCACAGCTACTTCCAGGAAGGCAGATATAGACGTTCTCCAAACTTGCGGAGATGCAAGAGTTGGGTCCAGAACGGTTTTTTGTTTGGGGATTTGGTTTCGGGACCGTGTCCGTAGTAATCAGGTCTCAGGGCCGGGGCTTGTGAAAACTTATGGGGCTTTTTAGGACTTTCATTTTTTTTGATATCGTACCAATAATGTGACGTCTAAAAAAATAGAAACCCCCCAAAAAACCTCAAAATATTTATGATCTTAATTAGCTACTATAAAAGTAATGAATGAGTAGTTTTAATTTTTTTTTTGCTGATGGATGTTGAACATTAATAATGTTGTAGATGTTATGAAAATAAAGAAGAAATGAAAAAAGTAACAGAATTTTGAAAAATGGATTTCGTAATTTTTGAAATTCTATAGCACTTTTAGTTTTGAAGAAAGGCAAAAAGACAAGATTACTTTTTTGTTGCAGTTTTTTTTTATTATAAGATCCACAAATAACATTCATGATAATTCCGTTTTTTTCAATTTTCACTTTTTATTTTGAATTTTTCATAGGATCATAGCGCCTTAAATTTTGAAGACAGGCAACAAATTATAATGACATTATTTTGTTGGAAATTTTTTTCTTTGCAAGATATATACCATACTCAAATGATGAATTTTGACAAGATCTTGGTTTCTAAGCTAAGGTACCCTTTTAAAGTAGTCTAGTTTCCTTCTACGAATAAATAGGGTTGGTGAGACCAGGTGTAGTACATGTTGGTTTTACTCCCCTGTAAATCTCCCATGTTGGTTTAGCTGGGTCAACCGTACCGAGACAAAATTGATGATATGCGAGTTAAAAAAAATCACAAGCCCTGAAAAGCCAAAGACCTGAAAAATAATAATCGGTTTTCGAGGCATCGGTTTCAGGGCCCACTTTTGAAAGATTAGATTTCGGGTTTCGGCTCCGGGTCTTGAAATTACATTTTTGGGTCTTGAGCTTCGGCGCAGGACTCAATTTATCGGGGCTATTCGGGTTTGAGGGCCTGGTCCTGGGCAGTGCTCAACCCCTGGAGATGAGACTATATTTTTAAAGTCGTGTGTCAACAATTTCTGAAAAATAAGTGTTGGAAAATTCAGTGCTATTTTGTGAGAAAGACTGGGAAAGTTTGGACAGGTTTCTATGGAAATCATCGATGAAATCGTGTCGCTTTCGATTTTTCTGCGCAGCGGTCACGGTATGAATCGGGCTAAAAACGTACTTCGGAGATGACACATCTTGACCGCGTCTCCGATACACTTTGCGGCTGTGCCCTCGAAATGTTTCCGCGTCCGAGGCTCAGGCCGACTCGCGCGATTCCATTACAGGTATTTACAATCGGTTAGTATTCCGATTGCGAACGATAATTTACTGTAGGTATATTCGTCGGCTTGCAACGAAACGGTTATAATGCACTTTGCAGTCTCAATGTGTGCTCGAAGATATACGACGAACGTTAATGTACTGTTTAAGAAATAGAATCGAATGTATCGAACAACAGAAAGCGGCGGGGTGGAATGAAGAAGAGTGGAAAAAAAACGTACACGATTCGAATGTATATTGTAGAATATACCGTCGCGTCGTACAAAGGTAAATGAATATAATGAAAAAAAAATTTACCATCTTGGAATTCTAACATATCGTGTACGTTTGGGTATAAACTTTTCAAGAAAGATGAATACCGAAATGGTGTTTTTCGTTTTCCACCGCTGTATGGGTTTCGCTTAGCGTCGATACTCGAAAAGCATCGAGAAGTTGCTGGTTAATTGGTGTTTGTTTTGGTGGCTTATTTACATACATACTGTGTCTCTGGGCGGCCAACGAGTTTATAAATTTAGCCGGTTTTCTTTTAAACATTTTTATCGATGTGTTTATAACTCGGACGTATATTTTGGATAAAACGATGGTCTTCTTTGGCATGGACGTCGTCGATGGTGTGACCTTGGAGGTGTAACAGCCAAGTCAAATTATCCGTGTTTACTGTCTTGGCACCTCGAAAATGTGTAAATTTATACGATTGTTTTATTACGTGAACAGCGCCACCACGAATCGTGGAATTTTTTCGTGATCGGGCCAATACGTGTTTGTAACGAAAATGTCAATTCGAAGAAGGTGTTCCGATGAAGGAATTTTTTTCTTGTTCTTCGAATTGAAATTCTGGCATTCGCGGTTGCGTTAATTTTTAACGCGAATGGAGAATACACTTGATTGGTGGGGATGATGCGCGATATTTTTAGATTTATGCGGTTTTTAGAATGAAACACGTCAAGTTCAATAGTACTTGGTTTTTGTTTATGAGTGATTAAAGTGTCAGTGTGATAGGAGAGATTATATGGTTCCAACAAAAGAAATTCTCACGCAAAAAAGTTAAATTTTTTACACTCCGCAACTTCTTTAAAAATATCGGTTCTTTGTCATCGAAAAAGTTCTCTAGGCGTGATAACGATTTATATTTTTTTAAGCTTCCTTCGAAAAAATTCTGCTTTCGAGCGAACAACCGCCAGACACCTGAGACATCTCGTTCGTATATTTCGAAAAGAATATTCAACTTTGAATAAATACGTAATTCAAAATTTACGACGGTTTTAGCCGACGACAAAATAGGTGTTTTTTTTTGTATTTTTAAACAACTTCGCCCGGTTATGGGTCGTATTTCCTTTGCATTTGTATCCCCCCTCGTTCTTCGCCTCGGTGAATGTTATCCTGTTGTTGATGGTCGTATGCGTGGACTTTTTTTTTCGCTCCAAAATCACCCTTTCGCTTGTGGTACTTGACTCGTTGGCTCCAGTTTAGTGCATGATTTATATACACGAACGAGATGCCGAATTTAAATATCTATTTATAACGCGTCGGTGTGTCGAAAAGTACCTAACCTTAAGGCCTCGTATGCGAGTTGTGCAGTCTCGAAGTTGCTCGTCGAGTATTAATGATATTGACGAAAAAAACAACGAGGAAAACCGAAATAATGAACCGGAACGGTGGATTTTTATGACATTCGACATTTGTACGGTGCATTTTTCGAACCAGAAATTGAAATAATCGGTGCAAAGACTGGGTATAATGTTACCAACGACGTTATCGTTACATGAGAGATTTTACTTTCCAAATCATCGATACGAAGAACATTATCGCGTAACCGCCGCAGGAAGAACATATTAGAAACGTTATCACCGCTTGGTAATCTATTGGTAATATGTAAATAGATAGCATAATCAAAGGTAATACACCAGAGAGCCTAGAGAATGTACGCTGTGATAAGTATAAACGGTCGTTATCAGCGACCGAAATGCATACGAGGTTGTGATGGTGTCTGAAGATGCAAAACGTGTATCGATAATCAGAAAATTATCAGCGATCGATACGGGATCCTCCCTTATTTCGAAACACAGTGCTCAACACGTTGAAAAAAACGTTTTAAAATGTTAATAATTTAGTAACCGAAGCACGAGTTGAAAAATAGATAATCACCTGTTATATTCGCACCGTATAGCGCCGTGTTGCGAATAAGCGACAACGGAATATTCCACTTGTGCCCCCGCGTATTGGAAATATACACTTAATTTTGAAAACGATATCGCGCCGATGTGCGAAAATAACCTAGCTAATTAAAAGGATGACGGAAAAGCCATCGAAACGATTATCTAACTAATCGTCGGTAGTTATTTTTGTGAAAATTTTGCCCTAC
The DNA here is from genome assembly GCA_003261595.1 of Maconellicoccus hirsutus. Lineage (NCBI taxonomy): Eukaryota > Metazoa > Arthropoda > Insecta > Hemiptera > Pseudococcidae > Maconellicoccus > Maconellicoccus hirsutus. Next base: position 17,284 of record QBDW01001656.1, read on the forward strand.
GTTAAAGCAGGCGAGATTCGGTGTGTGGGTTATGTTGTGTTTTGGTGTAGCCGAGTTCTATAGTTGTGTGGAGTAGAGGGAGATAATGAATTATTCATTTCATTTCGTCGTTGGCTTTGTAGTTGGGAATAAGCTTCCGCTTCGAGCCGATTCGTTTAATAACGGAATACAACGCGGTAAGAGAATAGAGATGGTTGGAGTGGCAAGTGGGGGGCGAAGAAAGTTCGTTTTTTATTTTTCATTTTTATCGGTCGAATTTTTATTATTTTTTTATTTGGGTCAGCTGATGTGTTCGTTTGATAGAGTGAATTAAGTTTTGAAGATAACTTGTATAATTATACTGCAGAAGGGTGAAGAGGCAGGGTTGAATCTAAAGTTGAATTTTTGAAGGGAAAATGAAATTCTAGGGGTGATTATTTCTGTAAATTGTACAAAAAATTTGTTTGCGGAGCTTATTTTAAGAATTTCTTGAAACCAGGTAAATATGTACCTACAGAAATCCACAATTTTTTGCCATCTCTTATTCCCTCTCCCCTCTTTCTTTCTTCAAAAAAAAACTAATCTGTCGAATATGAAGTTCCGCAGTATGTGTTGAAAATGACAAACAAAAATGTATGTGGAATACTCATGTTGAGGCGTTTTTGTGAAGCTTGAGGCGACTTTGGAAGAAAATTTTCAAGACAGAAGATGTTACGAAATGAATGAGAAGCGTCTTTTGTTAAAATTATTTTTTCGTATCTCCTCAAATTTTACTGCAATTGCCAAGATCGCAAAAAATTTTCCATTGGGGCTGTTTTGTGACGTTTGGGGAGGGGAAATGTTTGAAGTAAGAGTTGTTGAAAAAATTAAAAAGGAATATGTTTTGATTTGACAATTTTTTTTGTATATTTTCAAATTTTGTCATAAGTTTATTATATTGTTGTAAAAGCTACGAAATTCTCTTTGGTGTGAGTTTTTTTCATGGAGCTTGGTACAATTTTTAGCAGCTGCGTAGAACTTTTGAAGATTTGAATTAAATGGGCCCCATATGCGATAATTTTTTTTCAATCAATTAAGGTGTATTTTTTTTAGGGGAGATTTGGAAAGAGAAATTTCCCCTTCCATCCTTGAATCTGTGCCTGGGGGAGGGAAAGCATATCAATTTTTCAAATCATTTAATAAATTTAATTAAATTTGTCCATTTTAATTGATAATTTTTACGAAAAAAATTGTCCTTGAAAAAAAGTCCGAGTTTTTCGTTTTTTTAAAACCAATTTTTATTATTTTTGATATTTTTTAAATTATTTTTTTATCTTTTTTAGCGAAGTACTTTGTCTAGTAAATAAATTTTTTCAATTTTGTTATCGAAACGAGTTTTTGACTTTGCGGTTTTTGATTGTACAAATGTTAATGAATCTTTGTTAATTTATTCATATTTTTTTGCTAAATTCTCACGAATTTGCCTTGCAACTTGGAATTTTTCCAGTTTCTGAATGTTTTTATTTCACAGATTTCTCAATATTTGCGACGAGTTGATTAAAAACTCCTCTTTTTATATTTTTTCTCGATTATAATTTTCCCGTTGGTTTGTTTTCCCCTTATTTTTTAAGTTTACGTAATTTTTGAAAAATGAAACGTCAAAAATGTTGTAATAATTATAGTAAAAAATCTCGATGCATTAATCCTCCCGTTGTTATTCTTTTTGCGCTGTTTTTTTTCAAGTGAAATAAAACTATCTAACTACCTTGCAACAAATCTCCCCCTTTTGACAAATTATCGCAAAAAGATGCACGTTTTCTTGGGCGAAAGGAAGTAAAAAATGTAGGGAGCGAAGAAGACGACGAAAGAGTACAAATATTTCACACCCTTCGGACGTACGTATGCAATATGCGGTATTCGGGTTAGCTTTAAGGTAGCTTTCATCTACGATAATTACCCCGGAGACGAGTTCGCTTCAGGGTAGAGGATACGTGTACCGGGGTCGTAGGTATGTACGGTTCGAAGTTCGAAGGTATTAAAATTATCCATTTGAGCGAACACGTATGTAGCTATACAGCGAAAGACCGAAAAATCAGTGCACGTGGATGAACGAAAGGAGGCTCGGGTCGGTGTAAACGTTATCTCCGACATTTGCATAAAACATTGCACACGATGGCGTTTGTTACAAAAGCTCCTCTGTCGTGTGCATTTCGCGTATGTATACAAACGTATTAGAAATGGTTCGTTCGAGTGTGCATGTTCGCTGGTTATTTGTGAAAAGAAAGAAGCATCTCGCCGGAGGTGAAATTTCAGCGTGTTGCGCGTATATGGGGGGTTGCGAGTGGGCGATGTTGGTGGTATCGGTGGAACCCTCCGACAAGAGGTTTTTAATATACCCGAAGCAACGGTCGTATTTCGCGATATAGATCATCGCGGTACAGGAAAACCATAGGTGTACGAGTACATGTACGAAGTACCACGGGGCACTGTGGTCTTTCTTTGAACTTACGGCGTCCGTGTTGCCGCGTCATACGATGCGCCTATGGAAATTCAAAACGCGCAACGGTACAGTTTATAAATCATTCGCGTCTAAAAAAACAATTAATCATCGTGTAATAACGGTTTGAAAAATAGGTATTTAAAAATCAGACCGCCGTTATATCTTCGATTAAATCGTAAGGTTAACATTGTCTCGAAGAAATTTAAATTGTAAAAATAATTCTTTCGTGAAAAAGTAAACGAGGAAATGCGTAACATGGAAATGTATGCAGATGATAATTATTAAGTAGATTACGCTCCGGAGCGTGTACTCGTGGCGAGTACAGGGTGTCTCGTGAGAAATTCATGTGTGCAGGATTGTTTCGAGAACTTGGTGCGATTTTTCAAAAAATGATTCAAAGTTTCGAGATTTAAGTGTAAGTTTTCTGTGTTGAAGTTTGTTCTTTCGTTTTGGTAATTACGAAAATTTTAATTGAAATGTCCAGTTGTCCTAAAAAACCAGAATTTGTTCACCGGAATAGGAAATTCGGATCATAGGTGCTGTACAACCCGTACTCTAGAAATCCGGAATTTCCCAATCGGTTGATATTTTGTGCCCATTTTGGGGGTTAAAAGGTTCCATATTTTGATTTTTTTGCAATAACTTTTATAGGTATGAAAATTTGGAAGAAATGTTTCTACGAAAGTTGTAGAGAATAAAACAATGTAAATTTTTGCATCAAGACTTTTTTTTGTTGGAGGTCATGCGAAGGAACTAGCGCCAGGGGAACGAACGCACTTTTTTCAATTTCAAAAAAACTCAATTAATTACATGAAATCGACTAAATTCAAGGCGGAAAGTGTTGCGTTCTACATTGCTTCAAAATGATGCTCAAAACAAGAGAAAATGGCTGTCGTTGATGATCAATCATTTTAGGTGGGTGGGATCCCCTTCATAGAAGCTTATATTTCGCAAGACCTAACTTTCGTAGGAAACAAATTATAAAAAAATTCTTCAAATAAAAGTTGTAGAGCATAAAAAAACAAAAAATTTTTATTGAATTCTAGTAACGACCAAAATTGTTGAAAAATATATAAAGGAACAATTTTCATAAACACTTTCTTTCGTAAAACCCATAGGAGAGGCGGTAGACGCGTTCCAAATATGGGGGGGGATGGATCTTCAGAGAACGGGTGGACCAAAAAATGGGTACCGTCGCTTAAATTACTCTTTTTAGTGCGTAAAATAAGAATCAACTATAAATTTGCTTTTAACAGCTCGATCGAGAGAATATGCATTTGAGACTTTACCAATGTTTGAAACATGCCATGGGAAAATCGCTATTTCGCAGTCTCAATTCAACTTTATCGGTGAAAGTTTATATACGACTGTAATCCTCTTGAAATATGCTACATTTTCTATTCGAAGTATTTTTTGATTAAGGAATTACCCTTGACGTAAATTCAACTTGAAATGATCTCGTGATTTTTCGAATTTTAAAATTTTTCATTTGAGAACCCCTGACGCAATTATGCTGCGATAAAAAGTCGACATGTTCCGTTATATCGAAAGACCAGTTCATTGCTCACATTTTGAGTCATAGTCGAAATTCCTTACTTTTTTTAAAAAAAAGTCGCAGACTGAAACATGAAGCGAGTTTCGAGCAAAAAAAAATTTTACGAACCTCTGCACCGGGTTCACGAATCGATTCCAAAAATGTTTTGGCGGGGATATAGTCCACTTTCGCTCATATATGCCAAAAAATGTATACAGGCCAAAATCGATTTTTTGGAAATTATTATCCTCATTTTCATGCAAGCGTTTATTAGACAGAAATGCATGAAACATTCCTTGTACAGGACGTCACATTACGACTTTGATATAACTTTTGAAACAAAAAAGGTCTAGCTTTCTTAAAGAAAATTTTACGAGGAATAATTTCAGTTATTTTCATTTTCTCAAAAAAGTGATTATTTCGCGAGATATATCGAAAAAACGCCCGGGCGGGAAACATTTCACGCTGTAACACGCGAAGCCCGAGCCTCATGAATGGTGACTTTTAGTATGTTGTTACGGACTCCTTCCACTGCATTTTCACGCGCAAAAAAAATTCTCTACAATTAGTTGGGATAAACCCATTTTTTTCGAGGATCTTGCCTGGACTGTGTACACTTCGAAATTTTAGATTTGTACACTTTTTAGGTCTGACAAAGGACAAATTGGCTTATTAAAAAATATTTAGAATTAATTTTCCCTTTACTGGGCCACTTTTTACGTTACTAGTAATATTTGTAAACGACGCAGCCCCTATTTTGACGCTATAAGGTAAATTAAAGCGATCAGTTGAAAGCAGATGGTCCATTTGACGTCTGATTTCAAATCCCCCTACTCTTCTATCCTCTTCTCCGGCCCCTTTCTCTGTTCAAAGCAGTAAATCGATCCGGTGAAGTACTAAAATGATCGTATGTACGAGTTTTCTGAGCAGCATGTATCGCACACGTTTTATTTGTTTACTTTTTTTTTGCAACGTACATACGCGGCGAAAACATGACGAATACTAAGTGGACCCGATTATTTAATTTTAACGGAAGATTTTCCGGCTCCGTGAACCAGTATCGGGTGTATCGAACTGATTACATAATACGTATCCGCGCCCACGGACCCAAGAGGTAAAACCGCTTTACATATTTCGCAAAAGCGATTAGATTACGATAAAAGTTTTAACATATCGCGTCGTTTCTCGTGTAACCGCGTTACATATAAATTTGTGAGAAATAAAATATTCATTGGAAATGGTACGATAAAGGCTAATTACAAGCAACGGTATAATTACGTATCCGCGAGGTAAATCGGTTTTCGATGATGAAAAAATACATCTCGAGATATGGAAAGGCGACGACACGCGAATCATTCTCATAGGAGTTTTTTCTACGAGAAGAAACGATCGCGAATGTGTTCAGGGTCGTGTATATTTCGCGGTAGTGTTGTCTCGTCGTTTCTTTAAAGCTCGTTGTGCAGCAATGAAGACGAAGCAAAAAGGAATTATATTTTGTTGAATTGCCGCCAGTGTAAACCCGGTGGCGTAATTTTGGCGAAATTACATTTTACGTCTCGACGTGTCAAGTTTTCAAGCGGCGATTTTTTCCGTTGCTTTTTTACTTCGGGAGTTCCCACGAGTTTTTCACCATACACGAGTCTATTTTTTATTATTCATCGCCTCTTCGACGCTGCGGTAAATTGCGTTTTATATTTTGTTCGTGTCTGAAAGCCCAAGGTGTCGGTTGGCTTGGGAATTTTGTAAGTTTTTAAATTATTCGAAATACATGAAACGCGCGATCGGTAATAGAAATTGTAATTTTTTCGAGCAAGGGGCATGAAGACGTGGAGGGGAGAAGTTGAATGCGAGAAAACGAAGTATTAAAATTTTTAAAAATTTTTTTTACGAGTTTGAAATTTCAAGCGAATTAACTACGGTAAAAGTATCGTCTCGTAAGTTTCGTGCTTTTATTAATTAATTTAATTAATCGATTGATTTTTCAGTAGTTTCGTTAATTTTTACGAGATATTTTCTTTTTCCCTTTACTCCGCTTCTTTTTATTCCCCTCCTTCGGTACTTTCTCTGGCGATGTTTCCCTGCGCGAAAATGTATATGTAATTTTTCACCGAAATGAATAATGGTTTCTTCATTTTTCCGTCTATTTGCTCGACGTTCCTGTCTCGAAATACTAAATTGATCGAAAAACGATTATCGATGTTTAATTTATTCCAATTTCGTGGAAAAATTAATCTCTCAGCGCATCTCGCGTTTCTCGATAATTGAAAATCTCGCAGAAGAGCGCGACGACGTGGAAAAAATTACGTTATCTTAACGAGACATCTTTGTCACGAGAAAACTTGGTCGGAAAATTCAATTGGCTCGATTAAGACGGCTTTCGGGCTTGTAAAATTGATAACAGGATTACGTATGGTTTATCAATTACCCAGTTTGCGATGTACGAGTGACGTCATCGTGTATGGTGATTAAGCTCGAAAAGTTTCTCGCGGTTGGAGTGTTTTATTTTGGTGAAAAATTAGAGCCGAGTTGGAGGGAATTTTATGCGAGAATCAAAAGGAATTGTGCATGTTGGTCGTGGATTTGGGCAATTTTAGGATCTTACCAGCGTGAGTTCATTTTTCCATTTTTTAACGAATTTTTTAATTATATTTTTCAGATTATCATTAACACGCAGCGTTAAATTGTCCGTAAAAAAATATTTTGACCTTTGAAAATTCGTTAAAAATTGAAAAATTGTATCTTCTCGAATTTTTTTTCCAAAAATTCAACAATCGTTCAAATTAGTGAATAACACATGGAACTGTTCTTTCATGAACCGTGAATTTAAGGAAAAAAATTGAAAAAATACGAAAATTCGAAAATTACGAGATGGAAATTTATAAAAGAACGAATACACCGACGACTATGGGAACGTCGAATACGAATAACACGTGGATAAAGAAACTGCGTGAAAAGGGTTAAAATGTACGCGATCGAATCGCAAATATTTACTTTATAAAAGGACTTTCGAGGTGAAAATTTCACCAAATGGTATTTCTCCGTAGCTCGGTACGTTAATCCTAAACGTGTAAAATGACGCTGGTGTCATCGAACTCGCCGAAATTTCAAGCCGAAAAAAATTCATCCGACAGAAAAAAGGTCCGAAAAAGCTACGAGTTTTTATAATTATCGCGCCTCGCTTAATGCATCTCGAGTCACTCTGCGTATTTTCAACGTGTAAATTTTAAACAGCGTTAATTATTGTTTATATATTACATCGAGGTGTTTATATGTGTAGGTGCATTTGTTGTGTGTATTTGGCACGCTAAAATAATGTGCTCGCACGAAATACGTAATTCTTATACGCTTTAAAAACGTCGCCTGCTTCGTCGTTTACCGGAATATTAATCGCGTTTAAACTGCGGACAGGCGGGAGGCGTGGAATGTACGTTGATCGATTATGTTTACTTTTCTATGTAAATGTTATTGTTTTACATAATTCGGCTGCGGAGTCGAGCCCGGGGGGAATGAAAAATCACCTTCGCGTGATTCGATAATTCTGAGCGGCGGGGTAATCGAGGTAATTTCGGAGAATTCACCCCGTCTTTGGGAGTCCTGCAGAGTGATTGTGTGTACCGAACACCCCTCGATGAAGGGTGAGAATGATTGAAAAAAATGGAGATTGTGCTCGTGCCTTGACAGCGTGTTAGGTTTGGGTTGGCCGGGGTAGTATTTGTGATTTTTCGAGGGGCGAAGATGAAATTTTTTACATGTTAACGAGGTTAAGATGGTAATTGTTAATTGACCTAAGGGGTAATTTGTACCGTAGTGAGTGTAACATATGTAATTATCGTACTTTATGTGATACGTCATGTGGCGAAATTTCGAAAATGACTTGTCGACAAAAATGCAAACAAATTTCATTGAATAATTTTCGAAAAATTAGTTTATCTAAATAATTTTTTCGTTATTGAGAAAACAAATTCTTAATTCGGTATTTTCACATTAAATAGAATAAAAGGCTATAGGCAGGTAAGCAAAAGCGATTTGCCCCCGGGTACAGATTTTGATGATATTTGGGTGGGAGGCGGGTAACATCGAGAAACATTCATGACCAAAATTTCAGCTCCCCCTCCCCCCCCCCGTTTCCGAGAAATAATTTTTTTATTGAAAGTCTGAAGGAAATTTTTTTCTTAAAATTACGGTTGACGGAGTTAATTGAAATTTTACCATATGATGGATTCTTGCAAGGTCCCTCCATAAAAAAATCAGCAACCCTTCACTCCAATTTTTTCCCCTCCAAACGAGCGTTTTCAACTTTTTTCATAACGTTTTTTGTTTGAAATAATTTCAAGATTATTTTACAATTTTTTTGGAACCGAAAATGTCTAGTAAAGTATTTATGTAAAAGTAATCGGAAACTCGCGGTTATCAACGTCGTGTATAATTTTGCCATTGACGTAGCAATTCGACCATTTTCTACCACTTCTCCAAGGCTCCAATTCGCCATAAAGTTTCCTTATTTTTCGCTTTGATTACGCGAATAACAAGCCAAACCCTAATTCGAGACCGTGTTACGTTACACGACGAAGTAATCGTTTTTTTTTACGTGCGACATGCGAAAGCGAATCGGATATTTTCACTTTCCGAATTACCCATATGGCGCGTCTTTGGTGTGGTAACATACATCGTACTACATGTCAATTAAAGTATCAAGTGTCATCTGCGTTGAACTTGTTAAATCGTATCGTATGACAGGTTGTTATTTTAATTTAATGCGCCGATTACATATGGTACTTGCGGATACGCGTTTAACGAGGCGAATTTTTTAATTGCGAGAGCGGTTTGTGAGGCGGCGAGTTTTCCGTGTCTGGTGAGGCGGCTGGCTCGAAGGTCATTTCCCGAGCCTTGATCTTGGACGTTGACGAGATGTGGCGAAAAGGACGAGGAAACGTAACCTTAAAAAATGTACTTTCGTGACGGGGTTTAGACGTGGTGAAATTACCGATAAATCGAGATTTTGATAAGGAGCACGACTTTACGATAACATATTGACTCAGAGAATTAGTCATGCTCGTTTCCGGTACCAATAAAAGTGATTAAATTGAGAAATTTTTGTTTCGAGTTGCTTAATTTTACATGGTGTGTTTTTGAAAGTTGACTGTGCAATTTGGTAAAACCATCTCGGAGTGATGGAAACAATACGCAGATGACGCGATACGGCGAACAGTCGGTTGGAAATTTGGAAAAAATACGCTTCGATAATTTCGTCTCGTATTTCGCGAAGACGACGACGTCGTATCGAATTTCGCGCGGTTATTTCGACCGAAATACGCTCGCAGAATTTACTTATCCGAGACGTTTTACGTCAAACGTCCAATAATATACTAAATTACATAAGGCGAACGAGACCGGCGAAGGGTGCGAGGAAGGGGGTGTATTTTATACGAAATATTATTTTATATCCGAAACGCCAAGTTGTAATATTGTTTCGCGGGTTTGTTGCGGAATCGTAATATCGCGAAAGAACATACGTGGGCGAGTGGTGCGCACAATGAAATGGAATTGCGACGACGGATTTTTTTTAGTATTTTTAGAACGTCGGGCGAAAAAAAGGCATTTTTTCGAACGAGTTTCGCGTCGGAAGATATTCGTTTACGTGTAGAAAAAAACGAAAGGGTCGTAGCTACGAGATGTTTCGACAATAAAGATATAATTGCTTTTTTATTGCGTTCGAACTAGCGAAAAAAAGAAGAGATGGACGATATGTGCGCAAAAAAGGCGACTGGAATATGGCGTGTAGGAACGACCAGAGGAGGTAAAGTTTTCGCAATTATTTTCCAATTTGATGTCCGTTGTTTGAAAGTTACACGGTATGCAGCGGCAGCGGTGTGGAGACAGCATATGCACGAGAAAAGCTCCCAAAACTCGTGATGGTAATTTTCAAACGAGAGCATCGTGCAGTCGATATCGATAACGAAAAATATTACGAGTTTTGACGGAGATGGCGTGGAATAAAAATACGTAATGTAATTATGAATGAGTTTCGGTGGAGTTATTTTTCTACTTGACCTTAACATTGCTAGAGTAAATGTACGTAGAAGTCGCAAGCCTCGAAGCTTTTTCGGAGGTTATTTTATGGAGTCGACGTGTACGATTCCCTGTGGAGCGATTATCGCGGCGCGATGTCGCGTTAGCGTCGCGATGATGCTTTCCTCTTTTCGAAATTGATCACGTGAAAGGCGTCGTCGTCGGTATGCGAGTTATATATTCGATGTCACGTTTACCGTAAGATGAATTTATTCTCGGGGAATTCGGAAGAATGCGAAATGTATGGTATCCGGTGTATGTATCTTTCGTGGTGTGAAGTGAAATTTTTTTTTGGGAGGGGGGGGTTGGTACTAAGAGAGATGTATTGGGAAATGAAGATCGATATGATGGATATTCGACATGATGAAAGAAATGAAGAAGAAATTAACGACAACGTTTTGGAAAAAAATATAGAGAGAGGTGGCAAAATTCCTGAATTTTGACACGTAGAAGATGGCTTTGAGACACGTGTCTTGCAATTTTTGTATATTTTTGAAGGAACGTGCAATGTTGATATAGTTTTGACGTTATTTATTTCTCATGTATGATTACTGGAGACCCCAAATTTTCGTCATATTATATAATTTTCGACACGTGTCATGTAGTTGTTGTCTTGTTTATTTAGTTATTCAATACGTCATGTAGTTTCCGCCGCATTTAGTTAGTTTTTTGACACGTGTCATGTAATTTTTGGCACGTGTCATGTAGTTTTTGACTCGTGACATGTAATTTTTACACGTGTTATGTAGTTTTTGACACGTGTTGCATAGTTCTTCGCTACGTGTCGACTAATTTTTGAGTATTTTTGATAATGGATGCAATAATTTTTAATTTTGATTCAGTTTGGTTTTTTATACTCGTAAATTGCAGTTTTTCTTTGTTATGTTGATTTTGACACGTGTCATAAAATGTTTTTGGACATAGTAGGTAACGTGTGTTATTTTTACAGATTTTTCATGTCTTTCTCAAGTTTTTTGAGCATGTGGTACGCACGTTTTTTCTTATGATGATGACTTCTGACACGTGTCATACAGTTCTTTGACACGTGTAGCATGATTTAGAGGTAGTTTAGGAGACTTATGTAATTTTTTATGTAATTTTTATCAAATATAGTTCGTCTTTTGTGTTTTGTAGTTTTCGATATGCAAGCTTTCATGTATTGCATGTTTTCTATACTTAACATACATACTTTTGACACGTGCCATGCACTTTTTTAATATTTTTGAAGATGCGCTTGTTATTAATGTTTTTGAATTTCCTTGATGCTCGATTGTCATGTTGATATAATTCTTATGTAAATGGTGTAAAATTTCAAGTTCGCTCCATGTTATTTTTTATGCGTTATGCAGCTCCTGATACGTGTCATGTAACTTTTGAAACGTATTATTCAATTTTTAACCAAGTTTGTGACGTTTCACGTGTTCGCTGGGCGAAATTTCAGCGAAGTTGTGTCATGTGTCATGCTGAAGTTGTTTGATGTCATATACCAGAGAAATTCGTAAATTTCTTCAATGTGTGGTCACTTTCTCGTGAAAAACACGTCGATACGACGCATATGGCACCTAACCCAGGTCACACAATCTAACCAAAAGTAATCTCGTCCTTTCCTTTGTAATTATATCGTCTCCGTGTAGAAACGTTGTTATTTTTTCAATAAACCATCTTTTGTGAGTTTCACGTAGAAAACCACGTTGCTCTGTCGTGGCCGAGTACCGCTGATCGAACGGCGTAACTAATGGTCACCTTTCGATTACGCGGACATAATGTGACGCGGTCACTCGTACGTGATAAAGGCGACGAACGACGATGTCTTTGGGTGCGATCATCGTGTTCGATGTCCACTTTCTCTCGGACGAGTGCGGATGATGGTGGTATTTTTCGTATGTAATATCTCTCTTCCGCGTGTGATGACGCAACTTGCGCGAATTTCCTCGTCCGAGTTTGGGGCATTTAACGCGGTTGAGAACGAATTTATCCGATCGCCGAATCTTGAAGATATAATTGGTGGAAGAAAAATGTAAAATGAACGAGCAAAGTTGCTTCGGAAAGCGGTAACGAAGTACGCGAGAAGTTAATGAGAGCGGACTAGATCTAGATGAAATTTTAATTGGTACGAAACGACGCTTCACGTTTTAATGGAATTTATGTCGGAGATGGCGCGAGGCTTATCCGCAAAATGTAATTCGCGTAACGCGACGTCTACGGAGATTTGTCATCGAGATGTCGTCGGAGCCCCGACGCGTCGGCGCTCGCGCTGTGTAAAATGTGTCGCGGTTCAGCCTCGTGCTACACGAGGTGGAAATACGCGTTAGCGTGACTTTTGGTTTTGATAATTTAACAGAGCATCCTCTGGAGGTTGGTAGGTGATGCAGGATCGAAGATGAAAAATCAATTCGCCCGGTGGCCGACTCCGTGCAGTGTTGAGTTTTACCGAGTTTATAGGGCAAATAGTTGGCGTCTTGAGACTTGGGTAGTAAAACATGTATAAGCGTGATGGTTATTGCGACGACGATTTGTGGTGTAGAATGAGACGAGTATGAATTTTTCATCGTTACCGGAACGATTGGTAATTGCGATATGAAACGTGGTTACCAAGAAATTATCGTCGATGTTCGACTGTGACCATATGTGACGTGATTGCGGAACGAATGTAAATACTAAGAGGTGTAATTATCGTGGTGAAGGGGGTAAAAGGTATTATGCAGGGCGAAAGAATAGATGAATGTACTACTCGACGGAGATGAATGAAAGATGGCGAAAATATGCGAGTTGGAGATGCTTTTAGGTCACCGACGATGAATATGATCTCTAAAAGGGTTTGGGCTCTGGAGCGGTTTTACTTCGTTTCAAATACACATATTTTTGATGTGGAAAAATGAAGGAAAATCGCGTTAATGGGGAAAAATGGCGACAAATATGAGAAAAATTTTATTAATAGTCGAAGTATATAATTTTCCACGAAACGGAATTATTATAAAATGGATTTTCTCGTTTCAAAATATTATAATTTTGAAACGACTCGAAAAAAAAATCCAATTTCTTAGTTATAAGTTGAAAAATGAGAAGGAAAAACAAAAGAAAATTTGATTATTATAAAAATGCAACAAAATGGTATATGGAAAACGAAATGGAAAAGTAAATTTGAAATTTCGTGTAAAAAAATACACGCAATAGTATCACAAATTGGCGAAATATTGGCGAAATTGCATCCGCTTTAAACTGCGAAAACTTTTCCCATTATCGAAGGCTGAGAAAAGGGAAGAGGAGACTTGAGTAACTCGTTGTTTGGCTCGTTATTGTATACAACAAATATTCATCTTCAAACAAATTGAGTAGGAAAATTCATTAGCGAAACGTTTACAATTTACCCATCTCTGTTCATCGTTGGTGTGTACTTGGCGTGTATACTAATAAAATTATGAGAAATTACTCGCAGAGTGTAAATTTTTAATCATCGGAGATAACACGTTTCGGGCTAATTAGATTTTCCACAAACAACAGGCGAGAGACTATAGCGAAGGAAATGTATCAAGATGCGAGTAAATTAACCAGAAATTGGAAAAGAACTGCGTGTATATGGCGTTTGAATAAACTCGTATAGAGTAATCCTAATCGATAATGTGTTTAATGATGAAGTACGTATTTCGTCGCATTTTGACGCGGATGATTTAAAAGACGAATTTGATGGTGATGTTGAATCGTTAATTCGATAAGTATTACACGATTTTTTTTTTGTTTTAATGGCGGAACGCGATAGGTTCACGAAAAAAGATTTGTTGGAATCAAACGCGTACAACGTTCGTTTACCTAGTTTCGAGGTTTTTTTTCCATTTGTAGTTCTTTTATAGCGTATAATTACTCTATTTTTATTTCATAGCTTGGTCGAGTTCTCATCGCGATGAGATAAATCTCACGAGTAAGGATACAATCGGATGATTGTAAAAACATCGCGTTGTTTAATTGTTTTGAAACGTTAGTTCGCATAGAAATTAGAATTGTTATGTAATTTTATGTCTTGATGGAGGCGACGATGACAGGGGTAAATTATCGTTTAGATTTTTAATCGAGATTATTTTTTGTTGCAGGTATGTACCGTATGGTGATTAGTACTGGATTTAGATGCGGGGTTTGCTTCGATAAAGGAATAGTCATGTTGAGATGAATGAGCCCAAAATGTGAGAGTTCAGCCCAAGCAGAAAATACCAGTAATTTACAGTATTTTTTGTAATAGTACATAGTTTCCAAAGGAGTACGAATACCAGAAATTTTCCTCGCAATTGTTATTTTTATTAAAATGCAGAATAAGATGATTGATATGGAGGGGACCGAAAGGTACTACAAGACGTTCTATCGTTAATTTTACTAATTATTATTGCGTCACTGAAGATCACGCGAAACTGCGTTGAAATGTTCGATTCTTATTTTCGTATTGCATTCGAGTTGGCGAATTACGTACATTAAATTACCGGTAAATTACCATAATTTAACGGTAAGTTATCATAAATTACCTGTAAATTACTGGTAAGTTACCATAAATTACTGGTATATTACCGTAAATTATCTGTAAATTACCATTGATTACAGGTAAATTACCCCGAATTACCGGTAAATTACCAGGAATTACCAGTAAATTACCATGAATTACTGGTAAATTTTCATAAATTACCGGTAAATTTCTGGTAAGTTACCATAAATTACTGGTAAATTACCGTGAATTACCTGTAAATTACCATTAATTACAGGTAAATTACCCCGAATTACCGGTAAATTACCACGAATTACCGGTAAATTACCACGAATTACCAGTAAATTACCATGAATTACTGGTAAATTTTCATAAATTACGGTAAATTATCATTAATTACCGGTAAATTACCATAAATTACCGCAAATACTGCAAGATTGTATTATAAAATGGCATTTGCCACTATTCTGCTGTCATTCACTTTCCCGTAATAACGGTAATTTACCCCAACTGCCATAAGCTTCTGAAAAAGAGCAAAGCTAGTTTTACATAATGAAGATATAGAGATAATATATGTAGATATAGATAATGACGATTTCCAGTTTTTTTTTTGCCATGAATTTGAACACTTATTAATTATTTTTCCTTGTAAGTGTACGAGAAGTGGGTAGTTTAAAAAAAAAGGTCCCACCACAATAACCTATATTTTTGTAAATACCGCTGGCTTTAGATGCAAATGACAGCTGTAGTCGAACAGTTATAAACGAAAATTATTTGATTTGATTCGCGTCCAGGAGCAAGTTGATAATTTGAAGGACCAAGATTGTTTCGAGTTGAATTTTTATGATTACGAAAGGTGCAGAGGAGACATATAGGAACAAGTTTGGTATAAAACTTTTCCCATAGAATCAATAACTAAAGCAGGGTCGGTGAAAAATTGAAATTTGGCACGAGTTACTCATTTTAATTATGCGAGATGAGGATCAATCAGAAAATTGCCATTAATAATGGTTTCGCTGAGGGGGTCGCGAAAGATATTTTTTTCTAAAATGTTGCCTCCCCCTTCCCTCATCTTTCATTTCTGGTCTATCAAAGCGTACATAGACTTCAACAAAAATAACTCGATGGGTTTTAATCTCCTGTTGCTTTTTCGATGCGAGATGTCTCCATCGTATAAACCAAATATGTCCCCTTTTAAAAAGGTCGCATTTAATTACGCATTTGTTGAACCTACGTCGTATTGAATAAAGCGAAAGAAACGTGTAGATATGAGGGCTATGACGTAACAGAGAAGGCCTACGTAAGAGCTCACTTATACCGTAACGATAAACGAGCTCTAGTGAGTTTAATTATCGGCCTTATTGTCGCAATCTCGGGAGGCCCTAAACCAAAAAAAAGGCAGATGTAAAGTATAATAGCTGAAATCGAAATTGATCGCTATTACGATAACATTATCGAATAATACCTTCGTCCATAATGTAGTCCGTACCGCGTGCGCGTTTATTGAAATTAAAAAAAATATCAAAAGAGGGAGAAAAGGAGGTTTTTCTCGGTTTTTGTACCTCGTGTGTGTGTAAAAGAATTGACGATGTTGTATAGATGAGTCGTACGTTGGGTGGAATTCTCGGACTTTGATTTCGTGGCGATGAAAATTTTAAGTACGAAATTTCGTGATGTCGGAGCATACCGGGAGATTACCGGATAATAAAGGTTTTATAACCGGCATACCTGCGATGGAGAGTTGTAAAAAAAAGCGTAGACTGAGAGATGCGCACAATGGAGATTTTTTCTAGCGTCGATGCTTGTTTGTAGAAAGGCTGCGCCAGCGTGTGGTTAATCAAATAGAAGTATCGCGGGTAGAGAGAGTTGATGTCTGAGGTATTCTAGCGAGAGTGAAATAAGAGGGTTGCTCTTTTGTAGCTTTTTTCTATATTGACATGAAAAAGGTTGAGTTTTGAAGGTATATCGAGGAACGCGTTTACCATGCAGCGAATGTGTGTTGGCGGTGAAGGGAAAAAATCGATTACGATGGAAATTAAGGTAATTACGGTTACGCAATCGTAACCGCAACGTGTAATTTTCAGCAGATACGGACTCGGGGTCTTTTGGTTATTGACTGGCGAGATAGGCTCGACATTACGACCTCGTTTCGCCTATTGTCCACTGTAGGTCGCGGTTCTGCCTATGATGGTTGTGCTTTTTTTAATTGATTTTTTCACGTGGTATTTAAAGATGTTGGGATATCGTTCGATCACCTTGAAAAATCGTATCGAAAGATGAATTTTTTTATGGTTGCGGAATATCGACGGCATTCTTGGCGTTCTAGTTTTTCCATTGTTTTTTCTAACCGATTACTCGAGGTTTTGTTTGCTAAAGAGATGAAAGGTCGAATGGTTCGGAATGAAATTTTATAAGAATTTTTTTTCTACAAAATGGAATATAGAGGGTCTATGTTTTGTTTTACGCGTTGTGAAAATATGTACGTACTTGTTTAGAGGCCGTGATTTTTGAATATTTCACTTTTTTTTTGTCAAGTTCGTTTCTTGTGGAATGAAGAATTCGCGGTATTTTAAGGATTTCTCGTTGAAAAATGTTTTCAACTTGTGGTCTTCGGGATAGGTTGTTTTGACGTTGGTGTTGTCGAAAAGGGTTGAAAATTTTTGCGGTTTTGAGTTGGCACGAGGAAAAATGACGAGTTTGTGTGATTCGAGCTGGGAATTTCACTGAAGTGAAGGATCATTAGTGTAGATGGATCGTCAGGCGGACATCGAAGAAAATGGGTTTTTAGAAGTTTTAGAATGTATCTTGCCTTCGATGGTTATGAGGTTCGGAGGTAGTTTTTTTTTTCAAATTCGATGCGTTATAATGGAAAGGAACCAGTTGGAGGTTTTTTTTTGGCAGTTTTGTAATTAAATTTGATTTCGTAATTATAGAAAAATGTATAGAAGCGGCGGTTTTTTAAATCTTTTTATTTCATGTCGCTCGACAAAATAGTCAATTGCGACGAATAAGTGTTCTAAAAGAAATCAAATTTTTGGGGTGAAAGGGGGATGTTTTAGTCTTTAAATTTTTGTCTTCCCTTTCTAATTCAGTTTTTTGCTGCTACTATTTTATTTTAATTTTTTTTTTTAATTTTTTCTCATTTTCCATTTTTTTAGCTAATTTTTTCCTTTTTTCTCCTTTTTTTTCATGTTTGACCGCAATAGTTTCTCAAGCAATGAAAAATTCAACTTTGCAAATTCAAAAACTTTATTTTTCTTTAATTAATTTTATTAAAAATTCATTCGTACGTTTGATTTTGAAAAATTTTTTTCTTTTTTCGTTCTTCACATTTTTTTGTAGGTTTTTGAAAGCTGAAAATTTCACGTTTTTGTTTTATACTTATTTTTATCTAAGGATTTTTGAGGAAGACAACGTGTAAAGTCATTAATGGGACATAAATATCTCCAACAAATTCTATCCATTGCAAACTGCAAAGCATTTCGTGTATCTTACGAAATTATTATTTTAACGGGATCTACCCGCGTAACGGGCTTGATTGTAATTCACGAGGTTGCCGTTTTTTTGGAGGAAAAACGAAAAATGCAGACAAACAAACGAAATTCCGCGTCAACATTTTCGCCTCAAAAATTATCGGAATTTCAGGATAAAACGACGCAATATCAGAGAAGGGGAAGCACCGCTATCAAATGCGATAAAACTCGGTAAAGTAAAAAAAAAAAAAGAGAAATATGCAAACACGTATTAAATTCCATTTCAAGATAATCGCTGTTATAGCTCCTCGTGTACTTGGTATGCGTTCGTGTGTAGTTGGGATTTTTTTTCGTGAAAAAAGGAGAAAAAAGTGTATTATGCGAATACCTAGCTAACTTTCATTCGAGTAAAATTTCTTGCGCTCGTTACACTACGGTGGAGATTTATTACGGTCGGATGGGTCGGCCGGGTGGCCGCAGCGTTGGCCTCTACGGCCGCGTTGGCTTCGACGATGTGTGATATCCGCGACGATGCATTAACAGGTGTACGCGAGGTTTCGAGGGACGATTAGCACCTGCTATTTTCGGACCTTTTTTTTTCGGGCTTCGAAAAAGGTACCTTGGGATGTGGTTGAGAGGTAGCTCGATTGTTAATTTGACTCGAAAGCTCGAAAGCTTTGAAGGCGAAAGGTTTCTTTTGAGGTTACGGTAGAAACTGCGTAGTAAAGGCGTCGAAAAGAGATACGCGTAAATGGGGCAGCGACGTTGTGGTGCGTCGACCTATTCCACATTTCACCCTGCGCCCTGCGCCTTGACACGTCGTTATATCGAATTCAACGAGTCTGCTAACAACAGGTGTTAGCTAATGTAATTTCCAATAGCATAGGCCGCATTGTCTGCGAACGTAATTAAGCCGCGGTGGCTTGGGCGCGCGTCGTCATTCTGATTGCGAATTATAATCGCGGTTAGGCTTTTTTCACGTTTCGTCTCAAGGTTTGGTAATCGTAAGGTGCGGGTTTGAAGTGATCGTGATTCGAAGCTGTCGTATTGGTCGGAGTTCTTTTGACGGCCGCGACTTCGTAATAAAATTCCATCGGGTTTGGCTTTCGCGTGAGCGCTTTGATTCGAATGCGCGGATACATATTCGAGGCGAATTTCTCGTTTTATTTCGTATTTCAAAGCAAATAACGCCGCGGCTTTGATATGCACAGACAATAAAATCTTTCCTATGTGGAACTGTATCAATATACGTGATATTGGTTCGAGTGAAGGAGCCGCAGATAGGAAGGATGTGTCTTTATCGACTGTAATGCTTCGTCGGATAAAATTCGCGATTGTAGTGAAATCGTTTTTTTCGGTGTGATAGTGCGTGGGTGATGAGGAGTGCAAGGGGTAGGAATTTTAGCTTAATATGGAATCGGAGAAAAGGAATTATTCATATGGGGCATAGTGCTCTGGTAGAGTTGAATGAATGAAATTTCAATTTTTTCTAGTTTTTAGAGACTAACGTGATACATCGAAATAGGTTTTTTCAACATTATACATTTTCTAAAAATTGTAGTTTGATTTTATACCCATCAATTTCTCCTTTCTTTCTTTTTAGAAAGTATCTTCTAGAAATTAGGGCGGAAAAACGCGAATATTTTCGTCATTTTTTCGGAACACCTTATACGAGCGAGCGATTAAAAATAGATTTTCCTTTGGCTTTTATTTCTTTCACGAAAAACCAATCGAAATATCACCGAGAAAAATCGAATTTACTCTTTCCACTTGAACGAGATGAATATTTTCTTATAAAACGTCTCGATAAATTTGATAGGAAAAAAAATCGACGAAATATAAATTACAATTTTTGTACGAAGGATCAAAAACGTATAAAAAATTCGACGATTTGAAATAAATTGAAAATTTCTTTAATGGTTTGGCGGATTTTCCATCTGAGCGATTCGTAATCGTAGAAAGCCAAAAATGCGAAAATTCCATTTTGAGGAGTAGGAGTGCGTAGTCTTTTTTTGTAAGAAAAAGATGTCGTTGCTTTTTTTCTAATCTGTTTACAATTTGCGACAGATTTCAGCGTTGTTGAAATTATCTGAGAAAATGATTCATGAATAATCGAAACATTGATGGAACGGACGCGACGTGTAATTGGAATTTTCTTATCTCCTCGTTACGACGCAGATTAATACGAATTAATTGTTATCGCTTTGTCGGGGAAATGTCTCGGGAGCGAAATATGTGTAAAATTTATCACAACGGGGGTTTCGAAATTACGCTGTAATCAGAATTTGTGGTAAAGGGCAAAAAATACCAGTCTATAATCTCGGTCATATTCGGGTGTAATTTCCCAGGAGCTATTTTTTTCGCATTTTTGGCAAGAAAGGCATATCTTGGCGGGTTAATTGAAACCGCGGACGAGATAATTGAGGCTTCAAGGCGCGTGAAAATTTCAGCTAACGAATTTATGGCGTTGTGGGATTGGTGGCGAAGCTGCTCCGAGGTACGCGTTCGTACTTATCGGTAAAAAAGTAATTACGGAAATTACACCGGCCCTGCTGGTTGCGAAGTACTATAATTTTTATAACATCATCGCGACCCGAGAACCTATCGGAGAAATTACATTGTTACGAGAGCTAATATGTGAGCCAGTTCTGATAACCTGGATGCACCGCGGAGATGGGTGGATGGAGACGTACAATGGAATTTTCAACTGACATTCACGCTTTACATTATATAATTATTAGTTATGACGTTCGGTAACCTATCTTTTTTGTGGAGGTGGCCACGACGGAGAGATTCGAGGAAGGGAACTGGTTTCTAAGGAGCACGAAGAGTATACGAGATTAAGGGGAAAGCTTTCGATGGTGGTTTTTTCATGGCGCCGGAACTCGTAATAAACGAACGGATATAAAATACAGGAACGCGAGCAAGGAAGCTGTGGTTAATAGGTTTTGAAAAAGCTGAAAGAATCCGAAGTTTTAGGGTATTGTACTTTCGAGCAGAAAAATATGATTAACTTGAAACAGATTTGTGGAGTTGGCGTTTAAAAATTGACCAAGTTTTGCCATAAGGGCTAATGAAATTTGAGACGTTTTGTCGCAAACCGGTGTGCGACGAATTGTTGCGAAGTTTTTTCAAAAGGAAACCATTATTGAGTCGAGTTTGCTACGAGTTGATAATTTATCGTTGTCGGAGAAACGACCAAAATGGGGGAGAAGGTCGATGTCAGGGTGAAGCATGCAAAGGGGAAGAGAATTCTCGAGTGTTTTGATTTTAATTCGTCTTTTTTGTGTTTATACGAAAATGACGCGCGATTTAAAGATGAACGAGGAAAGGATTTTTTGGTGGCGAGTGTAATGGAAAGTTCTACGATTGATTTCGGATAAACGATCATTAAACGCGATCAATTTCTCCGAGGCGAATTTTTCTTTGTGATTTGTTATTCGACGCGGAATTCGAGCTGACAATGGAGCACGGTGTTGAACGGTGAATGAGAAGAACGAAAAGTGATATTTCGATTTGAGAAATTAATTCGTACTTGGAACGTGGCGTATGCGGATGGAGTTTGGAAACTCGCAGCTTGACATCGAAATGGAATTTGTGTCTCGATGGTAGCTCCAGTACGCAGCTGGTGAGCTACGTGCGTGTTTGTACATACGTTGCGAAAATATTCCCAGTTTTGATGCTTCGTATAAATATCCGATGAGGTAAACAATCCTTATGCATTTGGTGCCTTTCCGTGAACCATGTGCACGTGGTGTTGACCGGATCAAGATGAGAGGGGGGAGGGGGTAGCGGATGTAGGATGTAGATGGCCATGTGAAGGTTTGGTGTAACTTGGTAGGTGATTAATTGACGGGTTGATGGAGGTTAAGGTGTAGAAAAGGTGGGTGAAGTTTTTTTGTGAAAATGAGTGGCCTTTTTTTTCTGAGCACTAAAAATGAGAATTTCTAAAAAAAAAATTCAAATATAATGACTATAAAAAAACTGTTGGAATAAAAAATGTACTCGTTATATTTCAATAATTTTTGCATCAAGCATTTTTCGGAAAATTTGACCAGTGGTCCACCAAATTCACTTTGATAGGAAATCTTGAAAATTTAGGCAAATATGAAAAAAATAAGACGAAAAAAATTCGTCATTTATCAAATGTTGCGTATAAGTCCGCAACTCAGTGTGACATTTTTGTGTCACCCCGCGACAACAATGTTCACTAGAAGACGTCATTTGATGCTACATACCACTCGCAACCGTGTCACGTCATCATAACAATGACTTGTCATCATATCATGTCACTTGGCCTGCTACCATGACATGATCACATGTCACTCCTATGATACGTCACCATGACAACGAATAATCATCTATGACGTAGTATGGTGACGTGAAAAAATTATATTTTTGGTTAAACATGAATATTTGTATGACGCATAACTAGTTTTGTGATGAAAAAATAATCACCTGACTGGTCATCGCATATCATCATCACGCCTATTACCATGGCATGTCATCACAACATGGTCACGAAATATCACTATGACATGCCATTCGACATATCACCAAAACATGATTATGTTACTCATTACCATGACACGTTCATCATACCAAGTCATTACATATCACATGTCAATCAAAACTATCACACCTCATCATGATAATGACTTGTTATGGCATAGTATATCACTTATGATCATGATATGTCGCCGTATCAATTGTTATCATGACATAAAAATATCGCGAATCACTCATGAGCGTGACATGTCGCCATGACAACAGCTTGTGTCATCGTTTATGACACTCATGATTATGATATGTGACCATAACAATGACCTGCCATCCATGACATGTTATCATGATATGAAAATATCACGAATCACTCATGAGCGTGACACGTCGCCATGACAACGGTCTGTGGCGTCATTTATGACACTCATGATTATGATATGTGACCATAACAATGACCTGCCATCCATGACATGTTATCATGATATGAAAATATCACGAATCACTCATGAGCGTGACACGTCGCCATGACAACGGTCTGTGGCGTCATTTATGACACTCATGATTATGATATGTGACCATAACAATGACCTGCCATCCATGACATGTTATCATGATATGAAAATATCACGAATCACTCATGAGCGTGACACGTCGCCATGACAACGGCCTGTGCCATCATTTATGACACTCATGATTATGATATGTGACCATAGCAATGACCTGTCATCCATGAAATATTATCATGATATGAAAATATCACGAATTACTCATGAACATGACACTTGTATCAACCATTTTTCGAAAAATTTGACTTTTTTAACCTTTCAAAACTTTACGAAACGAAACAATATCCTTTTGAAATATTTCGCGTAAATTTTACCTCATTTTGGTTTTCCGAAGAACCCTTCAAATGTTCCTTTCATCTGAGAGGATTCACTCAAGCATACTCGTTCATTTTCTTACCACGCTTCACGGAATGAAGGTAGTTTTAAAAGTAACCCCCGTTTATGGTGGTTGATTTGGGCGCATCTATCGGGTAAAATCGTTTAAGCCAATCAAGTCAGATGGCAAAACTAGCAATTTGAATTGTTACCAAGTTGATAACACGTGTCAGTGACAGGCGTAACGAGGGTTCATAAAAGGTTGCTTCTCTATTCTCCGGTGGTCGTCTTTTGCTTAGTATTTGGCGGCAGCGTCTATCAAACGTATGAAAGTTTCATATTTGTCGGTAAACTTTCTCCGAGTATTTTTCCATTTGAAATTTTCCTTTTTTCGTAACAATCATCGTAGTTGTTCGTCTGAGACGGGAGGTTCGCGTGCGAAGTTAAGTGACCTCGGTAAATCGACGCTTTTCTCTTATCTGAATTCGGAGTCGGTTTTTGTAATTCGTTTAAGTTGGGAGTTCGGCGAATTATCGCGTCCAGACGAGGTTTCATATGGCGATGCGATGAAAAGCTCGTACATGTTTATACGCGATGACATTTAGGTCGACGACTCTAGCCCGTGCTGCGGCTTCGAGTGTATAAATAAAAGGAGTTGAGAAAAAAAATGCTAAAAAACTATATACGGTTCTTTTTGTACAGTCTTAGAACACGAACCGCTGTTGAAAATTTTTTTTGTTCGAACGATTAGTTCTGCATAGAGAGGGAAAAAAACTCTGTATACGCATGACGAAGCGTTCTATTCAAATACAAAACAGATGCGAACTCGCGTCCTTCCACGTTGTGTGTCAGTTTTGTGGAGAGAGTTGATTGATTATTGTCTTTGGTGTCCGCGGAGTACCATGTCGGACACTTCGAGCAGTGGTGCCGCAGCCCGTGGAAATTATCAACACATGGAGTCGTTAAAGACGCCGGTTCAATTAACTGCGCCTGGTAACGTCATTAGGAGAATCGTTACTATTCAAAAGGATTGATTAATTTAAGTCAACTTTTAAATTGGGATAATTACCGGGCGTTGGTTATGTTTGCTGATTTGCTTATACAAAATAAAAAACGGCAAGATTCCAGCAGGGTATAAGTCTGCGACGAGTATAGCTTTATCGGTTGTCGTATTAACAAGTACAGTCGTGCGTGGTAAATGGGTAATTGAATATTATCGATAGGTTTTGGTCGTTGTTGTCGTTCGTGTACGTGTATATTGGAGCACTGCAGCACATGGTTTGTGGTCGTTGTGGCCTGTCTTTTTAATAAGAGTGCGTTTTTTTTTGTCAGTTTATGGTATATCGACTGCGTGGATGACCCTGGTACAGGATATTATTCCATGGTTCGTCGAACATCATCCTTCATGGGCTACGGTCTTGGTCGTCGCGTGGTTATTTACGAGTCTGTTGGGTTTGCAGGCATGTACGGTTATTCGGGCGAGAGATGGGGTGGCGGAGTTTTGATGAAATGATGTTCTGTAATGATGG
The DNA here is from genome assembly GCA_003261595.1 of Maconellicoccus hirsutus. Lineage (NCBI taxonomy): Eukaryota > Metazoa > Arthropoda > Insecta > Hemiptera > Pseudococcidae > Maconellicoccus > Maconellicoccus hirsutus. The sequence continues at coordinate 42,196 of QBDW01001656.1, forward strand.
AAATTCGGTTGGTTTGACGAGGGTTCTTTGGGTGAGATGGTGGGAGTTTGAATTTGAAGATTTGATGGTTCAGACGCTGTAGAGTCTTCTGATTTTGAAATTGAGCGTTTATGTGTCACCCAAGTCGTTGAATTTGATTTGTTCTTCGCAATTAATCATGTTTTGTTCATGTCCAAATGGGTAATTGGGAAATTGTTGAAGTTTTCGAGTTTCAAATCACCGCAGTTCCTTCAATTTTGAAGTTATGCGTCAAAGGATTCAATTAGTGCTATAAAATGAGTCATTTGTATTGCTTTCTAAATCGCAAATTGGAGGAGTTATCAGAATTTTTGAATTTCTAATCAATACAACGCCTTAAATTTTGAATTTAAATGGTCATGTCTGTCCGTTGATTTTAACCCCTTGAGTGAACACCTTACATAACCTCTTCGCCAAAGATGATGTTGATGATATCATCTTGTTTTATAGTTCGAGGTCAAAATTGCCACAACGGAACAAAATTCATTCACTATTTCAAGTATTTTCACGCCCAGGAAGACCTCGCGATAAGGTGATCAATGGCAAAAACGACACCATCTCTTTTCAGAGAATATTTGGCGGATGGTATTTCGAAAGTAGATAGTTTAAAGACCTCAAAACCATATTTGTTTATTTTTAGGGGGAAGGGAGTTGAATTTATACCCCCCCCCCTTTGGGCCAAATCCGAAAAATACTGCTAGATTTGGTTTTATTGCATCATACGTAAAACACACATTGTAACAAAAAATATGTTTTTTAGTTGTCTTTTAATTTTTTTGTATTTCCCCTTATTTTTTGGGATTTTGAACTCACCCTCTCTCCTTTCTTTGGAGTGTATCTAAAAAATATTGGCAGATTTGGTTTTAGTGCACTGAAAAACGTATATTTGGGTATCCCACTTGATTTTTTCTCATTTTGGGAAGGATTTGAATTTCTCACCCCCTCCCCCTTGAGCCAAATTTGAAAAATACTGCTGCATTTGGTTTCATTGTATCAAAAAACATGCATTATACCCTGAAATATCCTTTTAAAAGTCTATTTGTTTTTTTTTTCAATTTTTTCTTATTTTTTGAAATTTTTAACCTTCCCTTTCCCATTGGGACAAATTTGAAAAACAATGCCAAATTTGGTTTTAGAGCATCAAAAAGCATTTATATTTCAATGCCTAACTTAATTTTTTTTAAAACCCCAAAATTTGTGATTACTCTAGCCCCCCCTCCCCTTGGATCGAATTCTACGATGAAAAATACTTCAAAGTCATTTTCAATTCACCGTTGCGATTATTTCGCTTTTTTGGCCCACTGTGCGACGCAAAAAGAATTACCATTACATTTCTACGACCTTCTCGAAGTTCGTCTCGTTGGCGAATTGACGCAAAAAACACGTCAGATGGTGCGAAAACCTCACAAGGTGACAGAAATGCATCTCATGACACGAGAAAATTTCACCAATTGAGTGATTCATATCTCGCGTCAGATTCCCTTTCTTCGTATCGTAATATGAATGATTTGCAGTTGCGGTTAGACGCGGAGATGGGTTCGTATTGATGTTGGAGTTTGTTAACTCGCACATTAGTCATATTTTGGAAAACGTTGTTATCACTCCGGCCCTGGAGTGAACTCGTTCCGGGGTAACGTTCACTCTAAACAATGCTCAATTATCCGCGGCCAATGCGTTCGCTTTCTTTGGTCGGGGAGTTGTTCATTAAGATGAATTTGAGCGAAGGAGAAAAAAACCGGGTTAAATATGACATCTGAGATGAGAGAAGAGAAGAAAAATCTTGGTAATAATTCACAGATGAAACGCTGCGTTTAGGTGTAAGAAAAGTTCATCTCGTGGTGTCACTTTTAGGCGCAATTCTTTCGCTTTTTCTTGCGTTTCCACTCGATATAGTCTCAATACGCGTCGCGTACACGGGAAACATATGGTTGGCAATTTTTCACACGTATTTTTCCTGCTTCGGAATCGGTCCGCATATGTACGATGACATCGTTGGATGTAGGGCGAGAGGAGAGGGAAAAAAAACGCTTACTCAGATCGACACACAGCGTTTGATGCAGCCGCTACCGACATCTCATAAATTTCCTGTAGCTAACGTTCGATATTTCTCACGACCTATGGATTGTGGCGCGAACAAGGACGAAGCGTGGATAACGCTAAATCACACTATCATTTTTTTTTATTCTTCATCTTTATCATATGCCGTATGCCAACTTCCTGCGAGGAACCTTTGATAAAATTCGTACGTCTTAGAATACCTTTGGAAGATTATAAGGCAAGTATTAGCGGAAAAAGGAGACTTATATGATTCCCTGTGAAGATCTAAGAATAAACAGAGAAAAACTACGAGCTATGGTGAATTATAATGAAGAGAATAGCCCGCAGGTGAAATAAGAAAGACAAACGGGTATATAAAAGACCGCTACGAACGTTGCAACAAATAATACCTCGGGCTAGCGAGTAATTAAAGAACATAAGGTTAATGTTCTCCGTGTGCGCCTTCTGATCTTGGAGTTCGCTAATACATTGTTTCTTGCATTATTCCAAAGTAATTGTACGTAGTACCAACGTCGAATTGAATTTATCCCGTTTCTGGATTCTCCTTGTTGTATAATTTGCAAATGTTTACTGATATATCGGTACAGATAAGTAGATATGCGCAGTTACCTGGTGTACTAAATCCCTCATCTTCTCGGACCAGCGTAGCCTAACTATAATAAATCTATATAGGGAGGTATCGCGGGTTAAAACCTTTTTAATTAATTCCTATTTTAGAAGTATTCAGCCTTTTGAGTTTTACGAGGGAATTATAATGCTGAATTTTACATGTTGTTATTACGAGTAATTACGTAATTGGAAAATTGCCGCGATTAGCGGTCGCAGAAGTAGAAGGGGCTAATTTTGCACCTGGAAAGCCCATCTTGTCGGCGTTCGAAGATTTTCGTCGAAGTGGATACGCGAGAGGAAAGGGTATCGTGTGATTATCTCCATGTAGATGGATTTGCCCGAGGGGAAAAAAAGATGGAGAGGCTTCGATAGTAGGTAGAATTGGAAAAAAATTATGAAGTAGTACTTACGTTCATGGAAATGATATTGTATTAATTTTCAACGTAAAAATATAGGAGATCTTGTATTAAAAGGTCATTGGCGAAGTAACATAAGTGAGTTGCCTCCAGTACAGAATTTGATGATAAATGAAGTTTTACTAATTATTTTCAAGGGATTGCAATGTTCAAAATTTGAGCTCTCCCTTCCCCTCTCTTGTCAAAAACGCAATTTTTATTATTTAATTTAAAAAAATTAAATCAAAATTATTACGTTTTATAAAATTTCGAGTCGGTTGAGCCCAATATGTTGAAGATCGTTTTTGCATATTTTAGGTGTAAATGAATATTTTAGCATATTTTGGGCCTTTTCAGAGAATATTTTGGAATGTTTTAGCTAAATTTGGCAATTTGCATGGAGGAGTTTCGTTTTTGATAATTTAAAAAAACCCTTGTAATCGCGTGTAATACTGAAAAATTATCAAAATGTATTTCCCGCTAACGTGAAAAATGATTATGATTATAATTACCATTGATTTTTCAATTTTTAGGCCATTTGTTCAGTTTTTTTTAAATAAAAATTTACAAATTGTTATTGGGTCATTAATTTATCTGAAGTATTAAATAATATCAATCAAATGAAAGAGAAAGAAATTCCCTGTAAAATGATACCTATTTCATTAGAGAATATTTTTACATAAATTTTGAGTTTTTTGGGGAAATATTTTTAGGGAATATTTTAGAATTTTTTAGAAAATAAATATCTCAGTTCTAGTGACGCGAGTTCTTTCTTAAATTAAGTTAATTATACTTGCAATACAAGCAACCATCCGTTTAATCATGACAGTAATTAGCCACTTTTCCGTTTATGTCCCTGAAAAAGTTGAATGGAATGTTAACCCCCTCCCCCCAATATTTATCGTATGTACTCTACCACAAATATTTAAATTAGAGATTTCACATCTCCAGAAAATGACAACTTTTCGTCTACAATAAAATTTTTTGAGCGATTTTCACTCAGAGATGATGAGCAGAAATTTTGCAAGAATCATTGAAACTGCTCCCCACCATGAAATGGCGACTGGATTGTGGTCGAAGGATGGGGGGGGGAAGCAAAAATTCATTTTCTAGCGATCCTTTTTTTATGAGATAGTGAAATTTAACTATGGAAGTTTTGCATGAGACAGTAAAATTTTACTCTGGACATTTTGTTAATCTCTTGTAGATCGTTTTAAAGGTCTCGAGGGCAATTTATTCCTTTGTTCGTTTAATTTTCGAAAGAATATCATTTATTAGATATTTTTTCAAATTCTCGAAGTAAAATTAAGTTAAAAAAACGTTGAAACAACATTTTCAGAAATTATTTCGCAGTTGAAAAAATGTAATCGTAAAATTTCTCGTTTATATCTGAACTCTATTCGTTTCCTTTTAATATTCAAATTCATCGGAATTTTTTCGATTTTCCACTTTCTCAAGGGGTTTGAGCTTTCCTTTTGCTATTTTATATTAAAATATCTCTCGCATAAAGATGTTAAAAAAAACCTTCTTTATCGACTATTTCTCGTCTCGCTTCCTCCAGGTGAAAAAAAATGCATCGTGAAATGCAAATTATTGAAAATTAAAATTCGTTAGCGACGGTGTTTGAATTGTTTGAAAATTTTCGTAATTGCAATCTATTTTTTCATCGTTTCGCACGGGTGAAGATTGGCTTTGTTTTTTTTTTTTTCATTTAAAAATTCGTTTTTGTATGTTAATTAGTTTTGGTGTTTAATTTTTCTGCGTATTTTTTTGTGAAAATCCTTCCGATTATTCGATTAATTTTATTATCAATGTGCTCACGCTCGAACGCATCGATTGCGAATTGTATTTCCATAACGATCGAGTTTTCAAGCCTTCGTAATGCGAAGCGGACGATAAAACAAGTCTGTTTCTATATAAGCGTAATAAATCAACGAACAAATCAAATGAATAATTCACGTCGTCATTCAGAAATTAAAACAACCATATAAACATTAAACTACATGAAAAGTATTAATTAAATATCGACGGTAGACGAAACAGAAGAGCCGATGGCGGGGCGTGGTGGTGAACACCGGCGAAATAATGGGTAAAAAAGGTATAAAAAATAGGTATCACATGTACGAGAGGCGAATTAACCTCAGCCACCTGGACTGCGTTGTCAATATGGCGGTAAATGCTTGTATGAAAGAGCGAGGTTGGTGTAATTAAAGCCACGGTACATTTGTGTACTTATAAACTAATAAGCTCGAACCATTGTGGTTATGTTCGAAGAACAATATCGACAATGAAATTAATACGAACGTACGCGACTTGTAGCGATAATGAGAACTCGCTACGTGCGCCTGTTGTAAGAGAGAGATGGCGTGTAAACACAGAGCAAAGGTTGGGAGCGGGGTGTGATCGGAGTTGTATCGGAAGACGATGCTGACACGTGCAATAAAACGAAATGTTGAAGCGAGATTTAGGCAGCGACTTTACGACGACGTGAGTTGGCTATTTTTTCGTACTTTTTTCACCTTTCTCGATCAGCATAATGAAAAAAAAGCTAGATTAGTCATCTCGGAGCGTATTCCATTTAACGGTTATTACCGGTTAAATCGTCGAGTGTGTTGCGGAGGAGACACGGAATGAAATAAAGAAACCTCATTAATACGTCGGCGATCTCGTGCCAGATATCGTAACTGAAACATGCACTTAGAACGTAGAATCGGCTCTGGATAAGGCGCAGCTCGAAGGGTAATGCTTCGGTGATTCGCGTCGTTTGCTAAGGTTATTGCGATGTGGTAATAGCGCGTAGCCACGCGAATGGATGCTGCGACAATCCAGATGACAACTCGCGATGGAAACGCCAGCGTGCGCAAATGGTACGTTCAATGGCGTTAGATGACCGCTATATGGAAATCGCGGCGTTGGGTAGCGGCACGATGTGTCCGTGTGCGATGTACGTGATGGTGCACCTGTCAAGAGAGATGTTTATTACGAAACAACGTTGAACGTGGAATGATTATGTATCGGTGGCGTGATTGGATGGAAGAGATGAAATGCGAGTGTGATACGTGTTTCGGGATGAGGTGAAAAATCATCGGTAAAGTCAAAGGTCTCTGTGAAAGGTTGAGATAGTTCTATCGAATCAGTAATATCGAAGCAACGTCGGTCATTCGGTACAGTTCATGTTGCCGGAATTTCCGTCTTCAATCGCAAGTCGACCTTTTGAAAATTCCGCTCATCGAACACTAATACGTACTTCAACCTTACTCGCGGCATCGCGAATCCTCGAAAAATATCTTCTGAAACCCGATACTTCGATTTTCATACTCTATCGACCTTCTCGAACGTAAAATCGCATCAATCGATCTGTCAACGATCGCGTTTCGATTATCGCGTCAATCATTCGATGAAAAATGAAAACAAGACGACCCTGTTACGCGAAGGTGCTACTTAACGCAGAAGCGATTATTCTAATACGTTCTTATATGTCTCTGGGAATCATCGCGTCGGTAGACGTAGAAAAAGGCTTTTCCAATTCATCCTTGTTTATACGATGACGGAATTATATAAAATGTACAAATTTATTACGCCGGAAAGCACGCAGGCAACATTCGATAGAAACCTTACCTCGGTGGTTAGCCGACAACGAGGCGACTATCGAGTTAAAATCACCAATGTACTTTTTAGGGTAAAAGCCAGACAACACAAAAGAAAAGATGACGCTAGCGTTAACCATAAAGATGACAGTTTCACGTATCTCGCATGGAACGGGGAAAAGATAAAAACGGAATCGAAGTCGATAAAAATACACGATAAAAGGAAGCAAAAAAAACCACGTCGATTGAATTACAAAAATCGTATACCTGTTGAAAAGTAACTACCTTAGTGTATTGACTCGGTCGAGTTTTATCATCTTATACATATACGACACACGTAATATTTACTATTTGTATATCGTTTGCAAAGTACAAAATCAACATCGTGTATAAATAAAAATCCACCACTGTTGAACCCGATGAACGGCGTGTTGCATATCCACACATACGTAGACGTTTGGCCTTCGAACATTTATGGCGAGTTCACTTCGATATACTACGTTGTTAAACTATTAATTACACGCGCCAATACCGAATGGCTTTTTTTGCGCGCGAGCTCGTATACCATCCGATGCGGTCTTGCTCGTGATAAGAATCTATATGCCATATTGGCAACCTTCTGTGTGCAACCGAAGTTCGTTCCAATAGTCCAGAAGGTATAAGCACCTGACATGTGACGTGACTTTACTCGACTTTTTTACATTCGCGTTTCGCAGACTGTGCTATTAAAATTTCAAATTGTCGTGTCTAGCGAGATCGTGCTTAGGTTTAAATTTAAAACGCAAACCGGTGGTTTCCTTATTCACGGGTAATTTGCCTTACGAAGGTTGTTACCGCGGGCCGCCACCATCGACATATACTTGACAGATCTATTGTACCAGAATCGTGTATGGTATAAGTAATTGGCGTATTGTCGACAAATAATTGCCGCCGATGATTTACCAACTGTTTGCATAACGCGAATGGAATTCATAAGTACGAGCGACTCAAAGGCGAATAAGGTGAGCTGGTAGGGGACAAGGACCTGAGTTGAGACGATTTTTTTGCAGAAATCGTAATTTTTAGGTAATATGCCGGTAATTACAGGTAATGGCAAGTAATTTACAGGTAATTACTGGTAATTTACTGGTAAATACAGTTAGTTACTGGTAATTTACTGGTAAATACGGTTAGTTACTGGTAATTTACTGGTAAATACGGTTAGTTACTGGTAATTTACTGGTAAATACGGGCGATTTACGGGTTAATACGGGTAATTTACAGGTAATTAAAATAACTTACTGGTAATTACTGATAAATACGGGAAATTTACTTGTAAATACGGTTAGTTACTGGTAATTTACTGGTAAATACGGGTGATTTACGGGTTAATACGCGTAATTTACAGGTAATTAAAATAATTTACTGGTAATTACTGATAAATACGGGAAATTTACTTGTAAATACGGTTAATTACTGGTAAATACGGGTAAATTACCAATAAATACCAGTTATTACAGGAAAATACCAATAATTTACAGGTAATTTTAGGCAATTTACCGGTAAATACGAGTTATTGGAGGTAATTTTCCATGAATACCGTAAATGATGATGTGTTTTTTTCAAGATTATTAAATGGACTAATGATTTTTTTTCATTTTCATCCTAGTAATACTGAAATGAACCTTTTCTGTTATTTAAAATCTTCGAAGTAATTCTGGAAACTCCAAAATTTGTGGAAAAATCTTCATAAAATTATCCAAATCCAATTATTTATATTTAAATGGTCTAGAGTTTACTAAACTAACGATATAAATTTATCGAGGAGTGAGTGAAAAAAACTGTTGAAACGCTTGTACCGATTTGTATGCAAATCTAATTTAATGAGCACCTTGTGATAAATTCTACGAAAAAATAGATAAGATTAAAAAATCGCTTCAAAGTTTAGTTTTGTTGTTTAAATGTCCCAGACGAAGGATCACGATCGTGAGATTATCGTCTTAATGGTTGTGATGAGCTTATGACGCTTATAACAGGTGATCTGTCTAAGATAACAAGCTTCAAATCGATGTCCGAGCGATGAATTTTTTCAGTGATTTTTTTCGGTCGATGTCCTGGTGTTTGTGAAATTAATCATATCGAAAATTGGTCGATTTATTTTTGTTTTATCGATTTATCGAATTGAATGGAGAATTTTCAAAGGTAAATTTTTTTTCATCGTTTGGTGTTGCTATTAGACCGACGATGTGAACCGATTTCATGGAAATCTCTTCTGTTCGAATTGTTTGTTGTTATCGAATATCGATTAGGAAAAAAAGTAAGAGCAAAGAATTGAATTAACTCAGCAATTAAATTCCTCGTCGTTTAGCTTTGTAATAAAATTCGGAAATTCGGTTAAATTTGTAAATGTGGCGATAAAAGAAGTTAAAGAATATGAAAATAATCTAAAACGAATATTTATTGACGTAAAAAACTAGCTTATCAAATATTGAAAATTTACCAGCAATAAACTTCACCTTTGCAATAGAATTACTTCGAGCGTGTTTAAAACCGAAAATAAATATTTGCAGATAAACGAACGATTGTTTATATCGTCTGAAAGAAAACCTACGTACGATTGTGCGATGGCTTAATTAACATAACGAACTCTACCTGAAGACACGAGTATTCGAAAGCTTTATTTCTTTAGAGCAATATTACCATTTCGGCAACTTTTTCGGTGTAATTTTTGACGTAATTAAAACATTAGCGGAGTTTGATTAACGTCGACGACGAGTTTTTGTATAATATCGTGTATTACGATGAAAGAAAAGTCTCGGTAATGGTTGCGTCGTCTAGAAAATATTTCGAATACATCCGAATTAAATTTTGCGGTTTCGTAATCGCCGCGTTCGTTTTATTACAAAGCGAGGTTGATTTATCGCGATACTTTTCGGTCGGTTTTTTAAACGTGTTGTTGAAAATTTTCGAATATTTTGGAGGCCCGGTGGCGCGGCGTTGATATTCAAGAAAGTAACGACTAGAAGGTAAGAAAGAGCGTCCGAAGGAGAATAAATTACTCGTGTCAAACCAGTTACACGGAGCACAGGCTATGAAAACAATTTCCTTTTAGGAGGCGATAATTTCATATTTTAGGTGAATTAACACATCTCGTTTTTTTTTAAACCTTCTTTACAAGGGTATAAATAATGTGAAAACATCCGAACTGGTTTTCGGTACAGATATCCCTCGGTTTCATGGGTTGTATATGTGTGTAATGGAGTACAAAACATCGCGACGATTTAAAGAATTTGCTCGCGTTTGCGTATGAGCTATGACCTAAAATTATTCGCTTTGTTTTTCATCTGAATTATTCGTCATCACGTTAGAGATACTTAACCGCAGTGACTCGTGCCATCGTTTATGTACAATGCTCATACGGCGAAATTCCTCTCTCACACCAATTGACACACCTGCATCATTGAGGAATCCGGTTGTAGCTGTCGCGCAAGTAGCAGCTACCTTTTTTTAACAATTGATTATCGTCCAAGACCGCCAGCGTTAGTTTTATTGTGCCGGTGTTCGAGAATGAGTACAATAATGAACCATTAGCATAAATCTTTTTGAATTGTACGTGTACACGAGTATATACGCTGAACTCGGCGATAATGGCGAACCGATCAATCGATCCAAGGTTTCGTGCTGAGCTCGGTGACATATCTGCGTAGAAAAGTCACGGTAATTATTTTCGCGCTACTTTTATAACGGGTTTGGTATGCGATTCTGCGATGACCGACTAAAACCAAGACGATTAAGCGCGGAAGAGGTATGTTGCGAGTCGAATTAGTCTTTGATTGTTTTCGGTGATGCTACCGAATCGTTTTGCGGCAATCATCGCCGGTGTGGCGATTAATGATTGTAATTAAATGCGGAACCGTCGCCTGGTACGTTTTGATCTCTTTATTCGCGCAGCTAAAACGTTTCGACACGATGACACGGAATCGCGCGATGGTCGGTGAGTTAGCGTGATTCGTCTTTGTGTGGTTTTATTGGTTGGCCGTCGGGTAGATGGTCTGTATTCGTTGACGTTTCGGTGAGTTTTGCGGAAAAATTGGGATAAGTTTTGAGAAATGAAGGGAAAGTGCAGTTTCTATTGATGATTGTGTCATCAAGGGTGGAAACGTGTTTAATAATCCTTACAACAGCAGCGTTGTCCTCAATTAAAATGAAAATAGCGCCGATTTATATTAAAAACAATCATAGCAGCAGCAGCGGCGGAAGCAACAACAATAATAACAACAGTTGCTAACGATGACATCAATAGTAAGATCCTAAACTGTTTTTAAATAATCATTAAACCAACATCGCTAACATCAACCATATTAAAAGAATAAAATACTCAGAATAAACAATCATAACAACAGCATCTGTGACGACGATAGCAATAAAGGTGACAGTGTTGCTGTAGTGTGTGTTTAAAAGCCACAAAAGCAACAATTTCAACATCAATCATGTCGAAGCAATAAAAGATGTTGCGAGAACAACCATAACAACAGCATCAATAACAGAAACAACAACAATAACAATGAGACAACAACATCGCTTTGATGATGATCACATCATAACTCTTATTGAAACAACAAAGACTGTTGTAAGAACAATCATAACAATAACACCGACATCAAACAAAATCATCCGAAATATGAACAACCTCAACAACAGCATTTGCAGTAACTACAATGATGATGTTGTATTGTGAGCAATCCTACAACAACATGTATGCAACAATAACACGTTGGTCTTGTTTATCAACAAGATGACATTGTCAAGGACTGCAGCTACAATAACTCTAGCCATAATGATTTGTACCGAGATGCCACAAAGTAAAATGAACTGTTTCAATTAATCCTTTACGCAAAGGATTAATTGAAAAGATGTAAAAGTCCTCATGAGCACTTTTACATCTTACATTGTCCTTTTACAATAACTGTGCCTTCTGCTCTTATTTTTCTTCATTTAAATCGAAAACAGCAACAATAAAAGCTTTAACCACCAAAAATCTTGTACGTGGATGACACAAAATTTGAAACGATTCAATGATTTAGCGTAATTATATAGTGTCCCCCTTCCACTTTGCTCACTTATTCTTTGAAAATTTTTCTTTGAAGAAGATTGAAAAATTTCCAGTGCAATGCTACTTTACAAAAACACATTGCGACCTGTAAATGTGCATTAAAAAATTACAGTTGTAAGTTGTGCACTAGTAATGTATACAACTTGAACTTTGCCCGAGCTTTTCTCTTTAGCGTTACGCTTAATGCAAATAATGTTTTTAATGTAATTTGTATATCTGAAATATTTTTAATTATGATTAATTTTTTTATTAATTTTTGATTTCTCGACTTATAATTTAAATGATGAAACCTGGCATTCTCGTTAATTAATGAACGAGCAATTTTGAGCGAATTTTCAACTTTTTCTATCTGAGATTTAATTTGAGATATTTCTTAAGAAAACTTCTTCGAAAAAAAGACATTTCAAAGAATTGGTAATGACAGAGGGGGAAGAAAAAATATCAGCAAATTGGAAGGGGGGATTTTTGCTCCACTATTACATGTATTTTGCTATCTACATCTAGTTGATTTAAAATTCTCCTCGTCCCTCGCGCGTTGACACAACATAACGAATAAATCTCCCAAACCTTTCGTCGCGTTCCTCACGCGCTGGCGATTTTTATCGTCAAACGAATTAATTCGCCAAATCGAGTATGATTATTTTGGCAGCAATCCATCGAGCATTATATTCGCGGTTCCCAGGAAGTTATCGCGTATGTGTTGGTGTATCGATACGGTAACGTTCGTGTAACGTATAAATTTGAATAAAACGTCGAATATTGGCGGACTCGCGGCGATCTTTAACGTGCGTTTAATATCAGTGAATTTTATCGCTTTATTTTGTGTATATGGCGTAGATTTGGCAAAAGGGTTCGCAAATTGATTGCCGGCTATGAAGTAAACACGAGATTTATTACCGGTTAATTTTTAAACGCGGCGAATGCCGGATGGATCGAAATTTACGAATTGTAAGTGATTAATTAATATGAAAATCAAATTTCACGTTTTGTTTTTATACGTGTGTATGGGTTATGTAATGGGGTATTAACGATAAGGTGAGGTTTTTTTTTGCTCGATCGAGTTAGCGTGTTATGTTTTTATCTTTGTTGATATTTTAATTCGCGAGAACGAGATTAAAAATGTTTATTATTTATATTATGCAAAAAAGTTATCGGTTTGATCTTCGAGTAGTGTCGCGATAGCACCTTCGGCAAGAATTCTCGTCGTGTTTTTCGTCCAAGTATATAATTGGCTGAGGTTTTCATTTTTTTCCATATTACATTTACACGCGTCGATTTTTATTCTGAAATATGAGAGGAGCAGGGAAGGGGTTAATGGAAATGTCGAAGCTCGACGATAAAGAATTGGCATCACGGTTTGATTTTGAATGAGGTTGCGAAAAATTAACAAATGCGAGTTTGGACGTTTTAACGACTATTTGCATATAATGATAGAACATAAATATAAACAAGTAAATAATGGACGCGATGTATTTCACGCGTTGACCCCTCATGTACTTTCTCTTCGCGCGCGATAAAATTAACGTGGAAGTGAGACGAGCACATAAGTGGTATGTGGAGTGATGTAATAAAGTGGCTGAAATGATGGAACACGTTGGTCATTGGCTTAATGCGGTCTTCTTTTTCGTCTGCGAGGGGTAAAATTGGGTGAAGGGGCATAGGAACCTTTTATGTAATTACGAAAGCGATTAGAAGAATTATCTATGGTAGACAATGTCTCTTCCATCAAAACGAATATGACCTTTTGGAAAATGTATGAAATTTTCAGCAAAAAAACCACATAAATTAAAAAAAAAATTGAATAATTTTTTTAAATGTTTAAAATTGAAAGCATCGCCTTAGCTCCTTCAGGATATGGTGATTTTAAATTTCATAAAATCAATACAAATCTGAGATGGCTGAAAATCGACGAAGACTTATTGAAAATAAAATGCTTGCAGAATTTTTCTTGGAATTTCCAAGGGTTAAAAAATACGGAACTTTATGATTAATTTTTTATCGAAGTTTTATCGCGAGAATTTTTGTGAAATTCGAGATATTTTTATCGCTGTAAAGGACGATTTACGATTTTCATAATTTCCATGACGTAAACGACATTTTCGTTGATAACGTTATCAGTAAGCTTGCAATACTTTGAAAAATTTTTCATTGTAAGTAGAACTTTAACGAGCATTTTGCGATTGTGGCACATTCAACACTATCAAATGTTGAGGAAAAGAGAAAAATGCGAAAAATTTGACGTTAAAAGGCTACGAATACGTTTAATTAGGGCGCTGAAACGACGCGACGTCGTCGGTTAGCCGCGTTAAAAAGCTCGTATTTAACGGAACAAGTTTCGTAATTATTTTCATATCTTGTCGAAAAAGGGACGAGTGAAGAGGTCGGTGTACGATGCGCAGGGACAATGTGTTCGGCGAAGTTTCAAAGTATACGGAAGACGGTTGGTGAACGTTGCCGGCATAGGAATATCGACGCATCGGGGGAAAGACGTATGAAGGGTAAAGTTTCTGGATACGTGGCATTTTCATCCCCTTAGAGATTAAGATCGTGTCGCGTATTGGTGAACTAGATGGCTCGGAAAGTTGATGAAGCAACGCGATGGTAATTTAATTAAATAAAATTAAGAAACGGAAAAGCTGCGGCGGGATTGTCAGGTACATTGTAATGTGTCATAGATACGGAAAAGTTTGTCTGGTGATATTAAAGTTTGGCGGATGTGTGTACGAGATAGCGACTGATGGTGTTGTGCATGCGACGAAGACATTCGGCGGCGGAGCAAAGAGGTTTCATGTCGATTCGAAATAACGTATGTGGCGATTAAAAAACGACGAGGAATTAGACGAGCAAGTTACGCGTTTAATTGGCGATTGAGCGAGATGGTTACGCAAAGATGTCGAACATTGTGACACAATTAAGAGTCATTCGACCGATAAGGATGCTGAGTTTGGTATGCGGTTTACACGCGGTACGTGGATATGTACGTTGGTTAATTAACGAAAGAAATAAACGCAGATGCCTTCGTGTAGGTTATCGTGATGCTCTGGAGGGATGCTGGAGAAGTGGAGGAATTGCGTTGACCATGCTGGAGCCGTTATCGTGTATCGAAAGTAGCTTCAAAGGTGGTCGTGGTTACTCATTGCGTGTTTGACTCATAATTTTAAGGTGGTTGTAAATTCGATAGTGTGACTTGGATGAATCATGAATTCGTGGCGAAGGCGAATTTTTAATGTTATGAGGTTTCGGCGAGTCGCGCATGGTTTGCGAATATGCCCAGTACGGCCTGAATTGGCGGTGCGATCAGGTGTTTGTGGAGTATGAAGGTCTTCGTCGGCCGCGTCTCGTTAACCTTTGGTAGAGCGCGCGCGTGCCCGGTATTACTCAATTTGACGACGGTGGAAATCGTGAAGTGAGAATTTAATAACGAGAGTGGTCCCAGTTGAGGTTTACGTTACGTGCTAAATCGTTCGTATTTACGTGATCGTATTTTATATTCGAATTACGAGAGAATTCGCGAGCTGATAACGAGTTGAGATCTGGAGATGTTCGCGTGTGCTGAAAGCTAGATTTTTTTGGTTTTTTTTTCGTGTTCAAGTGTTGGAAAAGTTTTTCGAGATTTTCTTATTTTGGCGGAATTTTTGCGAAATGAAATTGCAGATTTTGAACAAATACGAGGTAAATGATTCATTTTTTTGGTGAAATTTTAACAAATTTTCGATTTTTACGAAGTACATATAAATTCGTTGAAAAATATCGACGTTAGAAATATTATCAAGTTTAGTGATAAGGTGTATCCGGTATATTATTTTTAAGCTCATTTGTGGAATTTGAAAATTTTTTAAGTTTTGCTCGAAATCGTCGGTTCGTTTTTTTACGTTGGTGTTCTTTTTATTATAAATTTGTTGTGTAGGTGTAAATCGTTTTCAGGATTAATACGAAAAGTTATTAGTTTGTTTTACCGTTTTTCATTAATTAGATTACATTACGAAACTTTTTATTTCAAGTTAAATTTTCAATATAATTCTTTGTTTGTGGTGAATCATTCGCGAATGTGATTATTCAAAAATAAATCCCCTGGTGTGAATGATTCGTAACTGATAATTTTGCTTCGGTGCATCATTGCAATCGTTAATTTACCCAAATGATTCATTTATTAGCGGATTTTTCAAGGGAATCGCTGGTGAACGATCGATTTCCTTGAATGAATGATCCATAAATTAATTTTTTTTTCATCATTCGCAAACAGAACTTTCATGTTGAATTCTTGCGCAAAATCGTTTGTGAGATGATTTTCTCTCAAAAGTGAGTCGTTCGCGAACGAATCTCATTTTGAAGTGAATCATTTACAAACATGTAACCACTCTAGAGTTTATCAAATCGCTGTAAACTTCTCAAAATGAATCATACACAAACGACTTCTTGAGATACGAATCGTTCACGAACAATTTGTGTTATTGAAAAGCAATTGATGATGAAATGTGTAAAATGAATCGTGAACAAACCGTTCATCAAATTGGGGAATCGTTCGCGAACGAAATCAACTTTTCCGTCAAATTATTCATGAAACTATGTTTGTCGAAAAATCTTTTTTTCTTCGTGACATCGTTTAATAAAGTGAATCAAATGAGTCGTTCGCGAACGAAATTAATTTTTGTGACGAATCATTTGTGAAGGTTTTTATGTCAAGAAATCGTTTTTAATTTGTAAAGTCGTTCGGTTGAACGATTCCTGAACGGATCTTTCAAAGTAAATCAAGTGAGTCGTTCGCGAACGAACTTAATTTTTGTGACGAATCATTTGCGAAGGTTTTTATGTGAAGAAATTGCTTTTAATTTGTAAAGTCGTTCGTTTGAACGATACCTGAACGGATCTTTCAAAGTGAATCAAACGAATCGTTCAAAAATGACTCGAGAATCACTTCTTTGGATTATTTATCGGTGCAAACAACTGTTGTAGTGTTTTTCGATCGAATAAATCACGTTAGATGAATTCTCAATCATCTCAGTTAGTCGTTTGTGAACGATTCTTTTGAACAGTTGATCATTGTAATGGAAAATTGAATTCTTTTTTGATAAATTTATCGAATCTTTTCGGAATTTTTCAAGAAAACGAATGAATTTTAATCAACGTTGTCAATTTCACTGTGCGAAAAGTTTCCCTTCTGAGATGATTTCTCTAACGTGAAAAGAGAGCGCTCAGTACGCAAATAAATGACTTCAACGTTTGATATATCACTTCGGAAAATCTCTCCGGCGAAGACATACGCGGCGCTCGTTTCGTGGCCAATCTAGAGCAACGGATCGGATGGCGGCGTGTAACGCACGTTTCGATCGGATTTATGGGGTCTGCGAGGGAGCGCGGGTTCGACGTTCTCGTCTACGCTGACCATTGTGTTTTGTAATTGGGAATCGGTAATGTGTGGCGTGTTTGGTGAAAAGCGAATGTGTTTTTATGTCGAAGCCCACGTTCACGCGGCTACGATATTGTACATCGGTGTTGTATATGTAGCGCCCACATATAGGTCATATATATATATTACATGTATGTGACGTCGTGTAGTTCGGCGAGGTAAGGAACTATGGAGAACGTCACCTAGTTTATCGGCGGTTCGGTTGGGAGGCTCGGACTCTTGGGTTTGCGAAGACTCCGACGAACAATGTAGTACGAGAGGAAGACGGAGGGAAAAGAAACCGAAAATGTACGAGAGTCGGAAATGTGTAACATGTTCGAAAGTGGGTGCCCTTAGGGAAAAGTACTTTGTTGTATCGTTAAACGTATTAATTTGTAGTTTTAAAAAGGACTCCGAGTGTCCGAGAGCTATTTAAACGAAAATGAAAAGACCATGGCTAGTTACGTGGTGTGTCGAGAGCACGACAAAGAGAAAGAAAAACCGAGCGTATTTACATTTCGGACAAAGCGTTTTGGATTTACTTTGAAGGTGCTGGCGAAAAGACGCACTTGAGGGTTCAGATGTACCCATATGGTGCTTGAAGTGAACGTTGTGAAACCGCGTGGAAGACGCGTCTCGCGGGCAAAACACATGTGGACGGATTGGAAATTATGTAAGATGGCCAGGTTATCGAGCATCGGTGATATTTATTGGTTACGGAAGTCGATGGCTTTAATGGATCTGGTTATAACAAGTGTATAAAGATCGTAGAGCCGGCGTAGTGGGCTGAAAAACGCGTTGGTTCGCAGGAGGCGTCGTTTGTCGGTTGCGACACGTAGTGTAGGAGGTTGACGTCAAATGACGAAGAACCCGAGATAAATGGAATTTTTGAGCTCGATGGGGTACGAGACGTTAAAGTGGGTTGAAAAAATTGTTCGGAGATGATGCGCGCATAATGAAGATATGCTTTTAAAATTTCGCGTGCAATCGGCGCGAAAATGGTGGAAATCCTTGGGCTATGTTGAGGTCGATGATGCATACGTTGAAATCCTAGGATCTGTCGATTGACTGATTTATACGCCAGATTCGGCAAATCCGCGCGAAATTGGTAATTGGAAACGGCGTGAAATCGCGATCATCTTGGAGTAGCTTACCAAGTGTGCTGGTGTAAAGTGCACGCGCGCACTTGAAACGTTATCGTTAATTAAACACCTCAGCGATGGCTAAAAATTTTCGTTTTGTTTCAGAAATGTAGAACAATGAAAATGTTATCGGTTGCTGGTTAAGAAGTGAATTTATGGTGGCGAAATATGCCGCGAATATCGTTTGCTGGAGTTTTACTGTGCTCCTTGGTCGGCTCGCTGGTGCATGGGTATGGCCTCAAGTACCATGATCCTCCTAAAGTATTCTACAGATTGGGTGAGTTCGATTTTCAGCGAAATTCGCATTTTACATTCGAGTAATTAACGATTAAGTGGAAATAGGCGAGAGTTCGTCGGAATTATCACCTTTCGAGTGATTATATTACACGTTATCGATACGAGTATACCGGAAATTACACCTGTATGGTTATTTTCCAATTAATAGTGATTTCTCAACAATGTAAAACTATTTACCTAGTTATTTTTACGATCAAATGAAGCAAGAAATGTCATAAAACATCTGTACTCTGTGGTTAAATTGGGCCATACGAATAAAACGTGGATGTACTTTTTTTTCTAACTCATTCACATGCATAAAGAGCTCCATTGAAGGAGGCTTTTAGAGTTAATATTTATTGAAGTGGGTGTTAATTACGTAATTAAAATACCCATGGAATAAATTAACGAGGTTCTAGAAGAGTTTATTGTGAATTTACTATTTTCCTTGGTGTTTCGCATAAGTGGAATTTTTTTATTATTTTTTGTTATCGCGAAGGAAAATTGTACATGGGGTTAGCTTTATCGCGGGTTAATTTTGTTTTATGGTTTTTGTGCTGGCGAGGATAAATTGATAAAGGATAACTGTTGCGGTTGGTGATATGTCAACTGTGAAATAGGCTGCTGTGCTGTGGTATTGTATGAACTAACCGCGGAACCGTTGTCAATTATTTGTGTAATGTTGGATACGTTGCTCGTTTTGAATAATGGCTCGGAATGAAATTGGTAGTAATCTGGGTGTAGATTGCGGCGATGTTCCGGGTACCGAATTCGTTCGAGACGAGATGGTTTAGAATTAGGAGATGGTTGAGGTGAGTTGTGAATGTATTTGCGTATTTGATTCATTTTTCGGCGACGGATTTTTCCAGCAGCGAGGTCAATTGATGTGGAAGGTTGTGTTGTTCTTTGAATCGCATTTTAATAATATTTTCCTGATCTGCGCTCGCTAAAAGTCATCTTGTTCGTTTGCTGAGGTGTCGAGGTGATATAAATGTTGTTCAAGGTCATGTTGTTCTCATTTGAGTTGTTTAATTGTTGTAAAGTGAATGTCTCTAGTTGAAATTTTTTTATTGTTTGCATAGGAATTTGTTCAAGGATTTGATTGTAAACCGTGTGTTTGTTGACTTTTACTTTTTTTTTTAATTTTGGGGTTATAGAAATGATATACTTTTTTATTTATGTTGTTTTAATATTTTTTTGTTGAAGGTCACATTGTTATTTAAATAATCTTTTGTTGTTCTTAAGAACATGTGTAATGTGCGATCAAGTTTTAGAATTTTAGTGCTTGTTTTCTGCTTTTTGTTGTTGTTTCATTGCAGGAGTTTTTGTTGTTATGTCCTCAATCTTTTGTTCAAGGTCACGTTGTTCATTTTGTATTTTGTTGTTTCAAAAAATTACAGTAAATTTTTTGACTTCTTTGTTTGAAAGTATATTTTTTGTTGTTTTTATTGTTTGCTGTTGTTCTAAATCGTGCATTGTTCAAGGTCATGTTGTTCGTTCAACCGCACGTGTTTTGTTGTTCCTTTGAATCATGTGTCTTGAAATGTTGTTTTGATTTTATTGTTTTGTTGACTAATATTCGTCTTGAATTGTCGCCTTGTTCCATCTCTTTTGTTGCGCATTTGATCTGTTGTTCAAGGTCATGTTGTTCATTTGAATTTATTTTACTATTTTTTAAAAATGATAATTAAATTTTAAATCCCACGTTTGATTGTTTGGTTTGTTCATTTTGAACTTTTTTTGTTATCTTGTTTTGCGAGTGTATTGTTAAACTTTTGATCTATTGTTCAAGGTCATGTTGTTTATTTGGCTTTATTTTGCTATTTTTTAGAAATGATGGTTTAATTTTTAATCTTTCCAAGTTCGATTGTTTGGTTTCTTCATTTTAAACTTTTTTTTACTGTCTTGTTTTGTGGGTGTTTTGTTAAACTTTTGATTTGTTTTTCAAGGTCATGTTGTTTATTTAACTTTATTTTACCATTTCTAAAAATGATGATAAATTTTCAGATCTTTTTTGTTGAATTGTTTGGTTTGTTCATTAAAGTTTTTTTATTTTCTTGCTTTGCGAATCTGTTGTTTGCTCTTGATCTATTGTTCAAGGTCATGTCTTTGAATTTTCAATTTCCTGATGTTTTGATCTATTATCAAGGTCATCTGGTTGATTGTTGTTTTTTCCCTTTTTTTTGTTGTTTACGGTCATATTTGATGATTTCTGATTCTATACTACTGCAGATCATCTTGAGGTACTTGATTGCAAAAAAAATAAATTGGCCTTTAAGTTGAGAAGTGATTCAAAGGAAGTCTTCGGCGGATGAATTTTCAAGACGTATTTTCTGCCATCGCTCAAATCGCCTAATACTTTTAATATGCTCGCTGAAATACCACGTCGTTTTTTTCGCCCGTATTAATTCCATTTATAACTCGAATTCGTGATGAAAAAAATACGATGTCGTAAGTGCACACAAAAAAACCAAATGATTTCTTTGTCTAAAAGCACGTCTTTACTTGGCACATCGTCGAATCTCGCGTTTCATTCGTACAACGCGATAGATCCGCGAATGGAAAAAATTTCAAAACGTTTTCGTCACTTTTTTCCTTCACCTTGAAAACGTATTCGTGATTCGCGGCATACGCGAAATCACGCTTTGGTAAAAATACCACGGTGTTGTCATCGAAAACGAGGTAGCCGATCGGTGGACATTTCGCGTTGTACGTGTCAGCGAAAAACGACGCTGCTGGAAAAATTGAAAATTGTCGACGCGTTTATATCGTTGGTCGATCTGTTGACGATATTTCTTTTTTATTCGTTCTGCGACGAAGATATACCCACGCGTAGACAAATTATACGTTCATACAACGTGTATTGTATTCGCGCCGCATGATCTAGACGCTGTCTGGGTTGCATAGGCAGCAAAATGTACACACGTTCGAATCATAATACCACGTATGCGAATAAATCAGATAAGCTGAGGACTATTGTACGCGCCAAAAGGAAAAAATACGGTTTAATTCATCGGTTAAATTTCAAGATCGTACGATACGCCGGACTGAACCGGCTGGTAAGAAAAATTGGCGAAGATTTGGACACGCGAAATGAGAAACCGGTTGAGACGTGGCGAAGTTATCGCGTCCATCGATTGGTACCGAAATCGGTGTTCGCGCTGTTCACCTACTTGCACGCACACCAACACACGAGTTTATGCAATTATGATAATCAAATGATCCATCATATAATCGAACGTTGTTCCGAAGTTTCGTACACGTGAAAATATTATTCAACGAAATGCGGAACTAAAGTTTCCATATCCAATAAACTTATACAAACGCATATTTTCAACGCATCATCATCGTATGGTCGTTTAATAATAAAAAATTAACTTTATTAATAGCTCGGCTCGTTTATCGCTAATAATGTATCTGCCGCATTGTATACCATTAACACATCTTTTTTTTTCTTTCCTATTTCTTCTTCAAGGTTTTCCCCCGATGGCGGCTTTTTTTCTTCCTATGTAATAATGAGTGTTTAACACGCGAAAATTATTCGCGATTTTGTTTGCTTTTCCAAGCCGTGTTTGTTTTAAAGTTATATCGTTTTATTGTGATTTTTTTGGGAGTTTATTTCGTGGTATGTCGTAAAGTATCGTGAAATTCGTCTCTTTTTAAATTAGAATTTTCGTGTGGGCGTTTTTCTGGCACAGATAGGAACTAGGAAGCTCGAGGATGGAAGAGTTTTTCGTGGGAAATGGTTGAAGGAAGAGCTAAAGTTTTGTTATAATTTTAATTTTGTTGGAAAGTCAATTTTTCCGGTTCAGGGTATTTTTTTCGTTATTTTTTTTACCAGTTGTTCAAAAAATCGTTTTTTTTTGTTGAAAATAATTTTTCAGTGTATTCTCCGAATTATTGCGAAAAAATTCTTCATTTATGTTACACCCAAAAAGTTGATGGGTTTTAAATAAAAAATCAGGGAAAATAACCGAAATGAAAACGTACTAGGAACGGATGATCGATGAAGTGCCACGAGCGCTAGTGGCTGTCTCACGTTTCCTCGCCCTTATCACGATTTATCGCTTATTGACGATTCGTTCGAGCATGTGATCATTAATTGCAAAAAGTGAACGATTTTTTAATTTTGTTTGAAATTGTGAGGAATCACGTAGAAATGCACTGATTCGAATTGGCTGCATTATTCCCTATGCCTCTCTCTCCCCCTTCACATAGTCGGTGTATCTTTGAAAATGAGAAAAATTCTGATTCCCGAATTGAAACAAGTCACGGTGTGGTTCGCCTTGAAAATTTGATATTCCTAAGAAACCCCTCAACAGTTGCCTTCCACAGCAATGGAAGGAAAATCCTGCTAAAAACAATTGTTCGACAATATTGAAACGTGTCACGGTGTCGTATCACGTTATAAAATTCCGTACATTATGGTAATTTCTTAGATGACGAATTTCGTGATTCCCCCTTCCTCTTCCGTGCCTGCTGAACGAACAACATTCCGGTTATATTTCTTCGATATTGTTTACAAAAAGTAAAACAAGCTACCTGACGAACGTGTTCGGTTTAATTGTGATGGTGAAAAAAATGACGGCGGCGTCGAATTAAACGACGCGACGCAAAATATTCGCGATTACAGCGTCGTCGCGTTAACGAGCGATGAGTAATTTAATAAATACGCGGAATACGCGTAATAATTACGTAGAAGCGAGAAGGGCATTGTTTACGTGTCGAATGCCCAAATGGGTAGAAATATTTTGATTGGGACATACCGAAGGATGTGGCGGCCTCGTAAAATCTGTGTCAGCATCCTATATCTCGCCTCACAAATGGTTCGTACTTCAAAAATGCTAAAATATTTGGACGACGTAGATTTGAAAATGTTACGAGATCAAACGCGTAATTAAATTTGTGCGAGTTCGAGATTATAATTATTCGAATGACTAGAATCGTCGCGCGTTTTCAAAGACTAAGTTTTTATGGATAATTTCAATGCAGCTTTTAATCGACGAATACTCAATGAAATTGGGTAATTTTTCCATGTCGAATATTGAATATTGATTAAAGATGTACACGAGCAGATAAGTTGAATTAAATTAATTAACCGGTCTGTATTCGGTTTATTACGTCTTGGTTTTAGCGTTGAATTAGAAATGAAGAGGGATGGAGTGGAAAAATAGGAAACTATTCGTCGTCGAGAGAGTTCACGTTCCATGAAACCAGATTGACGACAGTGAATTTCCTCTATGGCCAGAGTCACTAGTTCTTGGAGAACCGGAAATACCCTGGATGACTTTTTTTTTACCTATGACATCGTTTTTAAGTGTACCTAATAGCTCGTTCGACTTTTAAACTGGTTATTTAGGATGTACGAGCGGCTCGTATTACATCGTTTTGCGATATCTTTTTATCACACGTGCGATAATGTGTTGATATGCGGAGTTATCTGTCCTAAGGTTGTTGGAAAAATTTGAATTTTATGACAATTGACGATTCACGCGAACGAGGGATTGATTAGGTGGTTCGAGGGATGTCTGTTTTGGATTTTTTGAACGTGCAGGGCAGCGTTCTAAAGGGAATTGATGTTTGTAATTAATTTTCATTTATTTACAGCCGAAGTGTTTTTTCGGAATTCGATAACATCTGCGATACGCGAATTATGCAAAGATACGTTATAATTGAAATACATAATACACAGCGATAAGTTCTGTAAATCGTGTCCCATGCAATTTTCGCCTATCTCGAATGATTTTAAGTATTCAAATCGCGATATCTCGTCGAATACGCTAGATAGGCAAATACAGCGCATGTAATCAACGTTGTAGTACTCGTTGCGAGCGACAAGTCACCACGTAATTTTTGCCTATCTGTCATATCGAACGAATTATCGTGATTTGAAACCATCTGCGATGATTTTATTATCGTATTAAGCGAAAATTGCATGCTACGAAAAGGCCACCGATTACCAAACGTCTCAATAACACGAATGCGATGTCGACAAAAAAAGACAATAATTTCGCGAAACCATAAAATCTGCATTTTTGCGCAAAAAATCTGGTAAACCGTTTTCTGCTTTTTTCACCGGTGAAATATTCATTTTACATTTCTTTTGGGTCGTTTGCGAAATATAAACGAGAAAAGAAAAAATTCTAATTAAAAACGACGTCGTCGGGTACAACCTAAAGGATATTTTTTTTCAAGTAACGGATTAAGATTAATGATACCTACGGTTTTTTCGTTTTTTTTTTCCACTGAAAAGTTGATGCTCAAAGTTACGGAAGAGGTTTTTTATTGAGAAAAATATCCGGAATGTGATACGCGTCGGGTGATTTGTAAAACGTGTACGGAGAATTTGCAAACGAAGGCGTAAAGGGTGTAAAAATTTTCACGTCGAGTTGAAAAAGAGGCGCTTTAATTTGGCGAATTTCGAAGCAACGCAGGCGAAGTAGAGGGGGATGGCGTATAGTATACGTAACGACGTCGGCGTATATTCATTTAATATGTAATCATCTCGTAAAATTCACGGCGCGCCGTATCGTTTTAATGTGATATCTGCAAATCGACGTATAAAAGAAGGCGTAAGGTAGCGGGAGGGAGGGGGGACGTGATATGATATTAAAATTCTGTTCATGACCGGTGCGGCAATAATTGCGCGAAATTTACTCGCAAATAAGCACTAGCGCGTTCTCGGATTAGTTGAATGAGTTCGTTAAGCAAAACTAACTCGTCAAACAAAATATAACTTTTCAAAGGATAATGCAGAAAGTTAAGGCTGTGTAATTTCACCGAGGTACGTAACCTTTGAATGGATGCGTCGCGTCGCGACGGTGTTTTTTCCAATTTCACGCTTCAATAGTTTTTTAATGAAAGTTTCATTATGACCCAGTGATCTAATAGTTTTTTCTTCGCTCTTTGGTTAAAACGTTGGTTTTTCGCTTGCCAATGCGTAGCTGCCTAGCTGGTCATTGGAACATGAAATCGATACGCGTGAAATGGTAATTTGATTGATGATTTGAATAAGCCTGTGTAAGTGGATAGGTGAAATCGGAGATTTTCGATGTGAAGGTGAGAGGATAAGGTTGGATGATTTGGTGAAGTTTGGGATTTTTTGCATATGTGGAGTTGTGGTACTGAAATGAGAGGAGTTTTTACAGAAATCGAGGTGAAAATGAGATCATATTTTAATTATCTTTGGTGATTATACTCGTAATAGTGGTTGTTGTGCCGTTGCCTTCGTCGTTTCAGTTTAATTGAAAAAAAAATGTGTTTAAATTATTTTTTCTCATTTTTATTAATGAATTAAAATATAATTCTTTTTTTAGTAAATTTCATAGGTTTAATTTGTCGATGACATTTTTTATTCATGTAAAAATCGAAATTTTTTCAGTTTATTTCGTCGAACTTAATCACTCCGAAGACCACATTGCACTCCTCTTTCCCATAGTTTTGAAAAAGTAATTCTGTTTCCCCTCTCCTCCCTTCTTTTCCTCTGTTCAGAGTTTCAACTGTGCAGTTTTCGTTTTTAAATTCTGGAGAAAAATTGATATAATTTTGGAGACTCCGCTTTCCCATATTTTTGAAAAAAGAATTCTCCTCCCCTCCCCTCTTTTCCTCCTTGTTCAGAATTTTAACTGTGCTATTTCCATTTTTAAATTCTGAAGAGAAATTGATATAATTCGGGAGGCTCCGCTTTCCCATATTTTTGAAAAAAGAATTTTCTTTCCCCTCTCCTCCCTTCTTTTTTTCTTTGTTTGGAATTTTAACTGTACAATTTTCGCTTTTAAATTCTGGAGAAAATTTGATATCATTCTGGAGACTTCGCTTTCCCATATTTTTGAAAAAAGAATTCTCTTTCCCCTCTCCTCTTTTCCTCCTTGTTCAGAATTTTAACTGTACAATTTTCATTTTTAAATTCTGAAGAAAATTCATATCATTCTGAAGGCTGCGAAAAAATTGAAAAAAATTTGAAATTTGATTTCTACTCAATTTTGTTAAAAATAAGGATTTTGGGATCTTGAAAAATTTCTTAAAAATCGATAAAAGGAAGAAAACGTTGAAATTTCGGTCGAAGTTATTGTTTGACTTGTTTCCTTTGAAAATGGAATTTCTATTAAAATCTAAGCCGGTCGATTGACGATAGCCCCTTGTCACGATTTTCCAAGTGTAATGATGATTATACCTGAAACACATAGAAACCATTTTTGTCGTTTATACAATCGTATAGGCCAAAATGTCAATTTTCTTTCAAATGAATTTTTTAACGTGTTTGTGGAATCAATGAAAATAAAAACTTTCGTGTATACCTTAAATTCGAAAAAAATTGAGAATTTCCCATTAAAAAGTTATTCATACGAAAACTCCGTGTTTTAAAATTCTGTGAAAAAATGCTGCAAATTCGCATCGTCTCGATTATTTAATCACGTTAATGCGAATTTCACACTGATGAAGATACCTTCAGCAGATGTCCAAAGGCGATGTTTAATGTCACGTAAATACCATCCCCACCGTGTTTTTTTCGCTCGGCGAAACATCGCAGATATATTTAAAAGGTCCAAATAGATTTGTTTTATTTCGCTCGACGTAGCGATATATCTTTCAGCGAAATAGTCGACAGTTGAGAAATGTTGCTGTACGTAGAAACGCACCCGGGAACCTTTTTTTCAGCCGTTTTCACGGGCACACGGCACGTATACCGCGAATGTATAATATATGTACCGCATCGATGACGATACGAGGTGGAAATTCAAGACGGCCATATACGTAATAGCCTATAAATATATTTTGTAACCGCGCGATACGACGATGGAGATTTTAAACATAGATGATGCGGCGAAAAAGCCAATAACCAAGAATGCTTTCTCTTTCGACGCTCACGAAGCTTAGAGCGGCCGCTGAGACGCGGCGACGTTTTTTATGCGCGCCCGAAACATCCAAACTGACCGGTATTTTTTCTGTTACGTAAGTAATTAAATTCCTTAAAATGTATGTTTTGGAAAACGACAATCGTCTATGTAAACGACTTGAGTAATTTTTCGTCGAAATGTAAACACATTTATGTAATTCGATTAGTTTTGTATTTTTAATGCGGTATTTCGTAGAAAATACACGACAAAGGTAAGGAAAGGTTGCGAAATTACGTCAGCGTATATTTTCATTCGCATATAAACGAAAACTATTAATTCGATATCGTGTACGAATTGAAAAATAATTCAATCGTACAACATAAGGTCCAGATTGAATTAGGTCAAAAGCTCGTACACGATTCTAAAAATAAAAAGAATTAGAAAATAAGCGAAAAAGAACGAATCACCGCGAGCACGTGTACTTCGGTGTAAGACTCGTAATTATCCCCTTCACTCTCTTCGTCCGCGCGATGTACTCGTCAAGAATAACATATTCGTTCGCGCTTGAACATTGAAAACGGAAGTTTAAACGAATCAAAATCATGCGGCGGTGTCGAGTCAAAAGTCAAAAATGTACTCGATTAGGTCTACCAATGTCTAAAATTAAAAAAAAAAACAGCCTAATAAGCGAAGCCGTAAGGTCAAAAAGTATACGCGAGCGAGAAAGAGAAAAAATACGTCAAGGATGATGTTAGCTCGTTGATCTACTTAATAGTGAAATTTTTTAACTGGAAAATATCAAGTGGACAGTTACACATTATTTAAATTTCTTCTTACTCGTTTTATATTTTGCGTTCATTTTGGCCTTGCTTCGGGCCTTATGGGATAAATAGTCGTGTACAAACGCTTGTAATTGACGACGAATTGAATTTTTCAAACGTCCTCCTTCTTCTGTTGGCTTTTATTCGTTATTATACCGTCGAGTCGCGTTTCAGGGACGTAAGTCTTTGGTATTTCGAATTGTTGGTGGAGGTTGTGGGTGTGAGGGGGGTACGTGATATGTGTGTATGTTGGAATAGTACACGATTTTATGATTTTTTTTTCAATATCGATATAGAAACGAGCGATTATTCTGTTATGATGTGAAAAACGTTACGTGATGTCATGAATAATTATCGTAATTTTGTAGTAAAATGTCCAATTTTACCAATTATGGTAATTTTGAAGGTAATCTGTGGAATAAAATTTGAAGTTATTTCGGTATAAATTATCTTTTGTTTTGTGAAACGTTCGTTTATCAAAACTTGGTAAATTTATGGTCGATTATTCTCATTTTTGTAATTTTCCACCGAATTACCGTAATTGACATAGTTCACCATTACATTACCGTAATTTACAAATATTACTGTAATTTACCATTTCGTTGTGGTAATCTACTACCGTGTTACCGTATTTACTGTATCATTACCGTACTGTACTGTAATTTCAGTGTGTTATTACCGTAATTTACCTTGTCACCTCTGTGATTTACCGTGTTGTTACCGTAACTTACCATCATATTTCTGTAATATTTCGTAATCTCGCAGTAATTTACCAACATATTACCGTAATTTACCATTTTGTTGTAATAATTTACCACCTTGTTACCGTATTTACCGTCATATTGTGGTAATTTCCCAATCTATACTGTGATTTACTGTATCATTACCGTACTATACTGTAATTTTAGTGCGTAATTACCGTAATTTACCATATTATTATCGCAATTTACCGTAGTTTTACCATAATTTAATGGTACTTTGCCGTAATTTATCATGTCACCTCTGTGATTTACCATGTCATTACCGTAATTTACCATGTTATTACCGTATTTTGCCTTATTGTTATTGTAATTTACCGTATTATTACCGTAATTTACCACAGTTTTATCGTAATTTTCTGGTGTATTACCATAATTTACTGTGTCATCAACGTTGATGTATTTTATTTCAAAATTCGGTCTGGAAAAACATATTATACCAAACTTTTATTGTTATATCGAGAAAACGGTATAGAATTTCAGTCCGCGTATGCTTGGAAAAAATCGATCGCGAAAATTCGTGGTGAAAAAAATACTTACCCAGTGAAATTTAGTTGCGTTTACAAACATTTATTCCTTTTAATTTGCTCGTCAGCATCGTTGACATGTGTTATTTCGAAGGCGATTCCAAAGGAAAAGAAAATACCTTGACCTTTGAAATCGCGTGATCGACGACCGTTACTCGCTAAGTATACCGATATCAAATGTCACGTTGCGGAGAAGTGAAAAAAAAAGGTACGAAAAGGGTACATTATTTTCTTATGTAAACAAGCGACAAACGAGTTAGAAGAGAAGGCGGAAATCGAGCTAGTGGAGGAGGGACGAGAGGGAAAAAACGCGTATTTAAAAAAGACGCGTCTGCGAATGTAGGAAAGTAATCCGTAAAAAAGAACGTCGTCCTTGTGTAAACGATAAAAGTAAGATTTAAATTCGTCGCGAGCATATTTTTATTCGCGAAACTCTCTCATTAACCGTTGTGAGCGAATTAACGTCGGTAAATGCGAAATTAATTTTCATATCGCGTAACGACGACAACGTCGGCGGCGTCGCCGGCGCGAAGAAAAACCACGGTATATACTCGGCTCACGACGCATCCGAGACGAGTGAAAAAGCGTCGAGAAAGAGCCGACGGGCATGAAACACGTCTTTCTCGCCGTGGCGGGCGTATCTTCGTACGTAATTTATTTTGACATTGATTGCGACGAAATTGGCCGCCGGATGAAGCCGGCTTTTAATTGCGCGATGGTAGAAATTTTCGAAGCACGTGAAATTTTCGGCGAGCGTCGTTTGCGCGGTAGCTTAAAAGCGCCGGACGAAAGGGGATGGTGTGGTAGAGCGGGAATTTAACGTGTGAAATTCGATGGCCGAAGGCGATCTACGTGATGAATCGGTGTTTTTTGAAAGGTTTTTTACCGATCGGCCCTTTTATACTGCATTTGGATGTCTAAAGAGTGAAAAAAATTGTAATTTTACAAAACCGGTAATGTATCGGAAAAAAGTAGTTCTTCTAGTTTTTTTTTCGTTGTAATTAAACTGAAGAGAATAAAGAGAAAAGATAATGTGATCGGGGATTGGATACGGACGCTTTTTTTTTTCAAATGCGGAAACGGACCTTTTTTCCAATCGAAAATTCGAACGAGTAATTCGCTTTGTCGACGTGTACGGTGATTTATTTAATTGCGCCGAGTCGATTGTCGTGTTTTATTCGGAGAACATGTGAAATAAAGCTCAGAGTATTTCGATTATGTGCGTTTATGTCGTCGATATGAGAGTAAAGCGGTTCTGAGAGAAAATGTGTAAAAAATTCGTTTACAAGTTGCATTTACTCTGATCATAATTGAATTCGAATTAATATCGAGGATTGAAGAAAGTACAAAGAAAACATTTTCGCAGAGAAGTTGGTTTGGATATGAAAAAATAATTGCTCTTCGGTATACTCGGAATTGGAATTTTTCAACTTGCGTTCCCTCCTTCCCCCCTGCGCTTCAAACCCCTCCACTTTTTATTATCGTCAGCGTTCATATTGGTTCTATAATCGGTATGTTCAAATTTCATTCATTTTCGTTTTTTATGATCATTCTCGCTCTTTTTTTTCGTTAATTCATTGTTTGTTTTCCTGGATTTATTCCTATTTCTTGCTAAATTCCCATTTTGTAATTTGTAATTTTTTGGATTCGTGCTATCGTTGATTCTTTCCTTCATTATTACTAATCTTGTTACTATGCATTTCCTTTCGTTTTAAAATTCCTTGCTTCAATAACTTTATTCCTTTGTTTTTTCATTCCTCGCTTGTTCTGGTTTATGCAAGGAATTTTTGAAATAAATAAAAGCGTAAAAGTAACGAGGAAGTGAATTGATTGGAATAAGGAAGATCGCTAAATAAAATTGGGAATTAGGAAATTCCTAGAATTTGTCAGAAATCGTATTTCTTGTTCTCAACTGGACAAGGAATGATTGGATTTTGTTATCTTCTTGAATGCTCTTCTCTTTGTTATGGATTTATTGCTTTAATAATTCCTTGTTTCTAGGATCACGTCGTTTCCTTCCTTGCTCATTCCCTGTTACTTTTTTTGCCTTCATAAGGAATTATTAAAACAATAAATCCATAATAAAGAGAAGAGCAACCAAGAAGATAACAAAATCCAATTATTCCTTGTCAGGTTGAAAACAATGAATGCAAAGAATATGATTCCTGGCAAATTCTAGGAATTTATCGCCTTCCTGTGTTAATTTCTTCTCGTTCGCTGTGAATTCGTTGATTCCTAGTTCTCAATTTTGTTTCGCGATCTTCCTTATTGCAATTAATTGCCTTCCTTGCTGCTTTTATGCTTTTATTTATTTCAAGAATTCCTTGCATAATCCAGAACAAGCGAGGAATGAAAAAATATAGAAATACAATTACTGAAGCAAGGAATTTTGAAACGAAAGGAAATACATAGTCACGAGATCAGTAATGATGAAGGAAGGAATCAACGATAGCATGTTTTCTTTCATTGTGACTACATATATTTATTCATTTTTCTCATTTTAAATTTATGAACTGCTCGAATTCTTTGTATTCCTTGCTACGTATTGATTCCTGGGTTTTCGCCTTTGCAAGGAATATTCTAAATTGGCTGCCTGTCTTGACTATTCCTTGCTTCGTCATGTGTTCATTACTTTCTAATTCTTTATCATTTTGTTTTATACTTTCTCGTTTTATTTGGTACCTTTCCTTGCTGCTTTTCATCTTTCATGTCGTTTCTTACGATTACTCGTGTATTTTTGCGGGAGCCAAATCATCGTTTGAATTTTCATCTTCAGTGATCTCATCCGACTACTTGAGACGGCTTGTAAAATGAAATACTAATCTGGTCTCCTACTCTTTCGTCGAATTCTATTGTCCAGTATTCAGTATTCTGAGAAAATTCACTCGTAGTCGTTTTGGGCAATACTTGAACCCGTCTTTTTGCTCGTTCATCCCTTCTCTTGAAGAGTAAATAACAAAACGTGTCGCCACGTTGTTTACGAATGCACTCGAAAGTGGATGGCGTTATTGGCCGTTGACGTATTCGGTTTGTGGAACTATTCAAGGCCCTGTTCGATATTAGCGAATATACAATTGCGAAAAATAAGCTCGTGTGATGTTGAACTGGACGTATGCCGAGAGCTACAGAGACGCGGATTTTAACCTGTTTCATCGGTGGCCATATTTGTCACCTACGGTCCGCCGGAGAGCAGATGTCGACCTACGTGAACGTGTCCAACGTGAAGCTGCGACGCGGTTACGTATTGCCCTAGTACGTGATAGTTTTATCGCGTCAATGCGTCGCTGGTTAGGACGCGCGCCGAGATGCGACATCATCTGATAGCGAAAAGCGCGACGCGTAAGTGAGCAAAGACACAAGGCGAGCTTGTGAGCGAAATTATGGTAAACGAAGCGCATGTACACGAAACATTTCGCGTGCAGGATGTATTCATTACGCGTGAAACGCTTGAAATGGTAGCGACGCCGCGACCAAATGCCCGAAGGGAATTGGTAAATTTTTTCGAGTTGTGGCAAAACTCCGTACGTTGGAAAAGAAGGGAAAATGTCTGTTGAAGGTGAAGAAAACGAGGTCGAAGTTCGTACTCCGATGTGACGTGCGACGTTAACAACGAAACGCGCGGTGTGCCCGCGTTTGTTAACGAATTATCGTCGGGGTGACTTGAAAGACAGCTTTTTGGCTGCTTTGTTCGATGCACCGTCGTACTTTGAACCGCAGCTTGTTATTGTCTTTTGAAATAGGAGACGGGGTTACGAGCTCGAGTTGACGCGTTAACCGAAAGTTATGATCGGTCGAGTGTTTTGAATTATTTGGCTGGTCAACAATTAGCCAAATGGCGCTTCGGTTGCTTCAAATGGTAATCGTGTCCGGTCTATTTGTGTGTAGTGTGCTGCGACTATCGCACGTACACGAGAATCGAATTAATATCGTGTCCGAAATTGTGACACGGTGTTTGAAATGTCGCTAATGGAGTCGTTTTTTAAATTCGACCCTCGAAGGGTTTGCTCGATTAATTCGCGCCTCGGAAGTGGGATGCTGGAGTGATTTCACGGTGGGTTGAGGATACGACGGCGTAACGAGGATCAAAAAGCTCGTCTGTGGTGGCTTTGTTTTCCATATTGGCCGAATGTCGATGAATGGTGTCAATTTTAGCAGCGTTTTATATCGTTTGTTCGATAGTTTCGAGGATTTGTGATGTGGTTTTAATTTACGGAGTCAAGGGGAGGGATGTTGGGATGGGGTTGTCTTAATTATTTCCGTTATTTTTAGGGTCCATTTAAATTTTGTCTTATTTTGAGAAATTTTTCACAAAAAATGACGTGTGCATTTTTCAGCTTTATTTTTATTAAATTTAAACATCAGTCGTGAAAATTGCAGGACGCTAGGTTTCTCAAGCAACCCCCCCTCTTGTCCTTAAATCTCTTACGAGTGGACTATGCAGAAATTAAATAGTTTCTGGATTTTGGGCTTTTATCATTTTTATTATGTATAAACCTTCGTAAAAAGTAGTATCTTTATTGAAACTCAATCGAATATGGTTCACGCGGGCGTTTCTTTTTTTAATTCAACACTTGGAAGTTCGACCTCGTTGAATAGCACATTTCAAAACGCCATTTATTTCCTCGCCGTCTTTTGAATTAATTTAGCCCGATGTTTTGATCTGAATATAAAGTCAGACGTGACCGATATGTTGGCATTGTATTCGAGCCTCCTCTCGTTTTAATTTTTGGCTAATTCGATAAAACGTTACGTTGGCGTTGGTGGAATCGAGGTAATCGTTTTCGTTATTTTTATTTTTCACTGGAATGAAAAAAAAAAATCGCATGAACGAAGGCTCATTAGCATTAGGCGAATTTTCGAAAATAAGTAATTAAGTTGCGAGCTATTGTCTGGAGTACTCGGTCGAAGAGTGTTTTAAATATTCATGGAAAAATGTGCGATTTCGGCTGAACAAAGAAATGACATTTAATTACAAGTAATTTCGAGTTGGAAAAAAAAAGGTGGAGAAAACAAGGAAATTGTTGGAGTGATGCGAGAAAACGATTATTACGTGTTTTGCAATATCGAGCTTTTTTTCGCTGGTTGTCGTAAGCGTTCGGACGATTAGGTTGAGTTACAGAGCGAAATTATGTTTGGCTCTCACACGATTTTAATGGTGTGAAATGCTAGTCTCGGATGACTTACGTGTTCGCGTATTTTATCGGGAACCTGAGACTTGTGCCAAGTGGTGTTTTTCTCTCGAACGACTATCGTGATATTTGATCGAAATAATTTCAACGATGTCTGCGAGGCGATATTTCGAGTGTAAATGTCGAAATATTTTAATATCGACGTATGTCTACACCGAAGTACTCGTCAGACAAGCGAGGTTTTTATTTTGTATGAGAATCGAACCGAATGAAAGAATGTTGCGATGAAACAATATTTTACGTCGATGCGATTCCGTCTCGAGTGTATGATTTATGAAATTTTAACGATTATTTTATACGAATGTTCGAAAGAAATACCGAAACGGAAAGATGAGAAAACTGTGTATCTGCGTCGTGAATGTGTTGCCGTTACGATGCGTTCTTGAAACGTTTAAATATTTCATCGAATCGATATTGAGAAGTTTTCGAGAGAAATCAACGCGCGGATTGTAACTCAGGATACGCGAACGCGAGATCGGAATTAGCCTCGGATTTGAAATCAGCGGTATCGAAAACCACGCAGACGATATGTATGACGGTTTTTTATCACCGAATCATCCCTTGTGGTTTTCATCCCCCCGCATTGCGCGCTGCCGCGATATGGGGGTTGTGATAGACGGTATAAAAGGAGGGGAGAAGATGTTCGTGAAATGCATTTTTTTCGCATAGAGTTACCTATGATCGGCGATGATAGAATTTTGTTCAATTTGAGGGGGTAAATGATGAGGGTTGACGGGGTGGGGGTTGGGGGATGATACCGAAAAAGTGATATTATGTCATGGGTATCGATTGTATGGTTTTTGAGGTCGCTGAAATCGAATATGATGTTGAATTTTTGATTTAAGAATTACCGGGCTAAAGACAAGGGTGGAAGGGTGTTGAAAGTCTGGATTGATGAAGAAACCGAGATTAAGGGAACAATTTTGGTAATATTAGGCTTTATAAATGCGTTACGTTGAGCTTGTAATAGAAACGTATTATGCTGAGGAGCTCGATTCGAAGATATTTGATAAGTTGTGAAGGGGATGCTCAGTGATTGAGGGAATGTTATATTAAAATTAGATAATATAACGTCATATGTATCGATGCTACGGTTTTCCAATCCGCGGAGCACGAATCTGGCGTTATTCCTCATATTTATGAAGTTCTAAGCGAGTAAAATTAAAGTGAATTCGAGTCGAAAAGCTTATACGCAAGATTAATCGCGTGCTACAGCTTTATCGAGTTATATGATTTTGAGAACTGGTTGATTTCAATTCCGGTAGCATTATTTGGCGAATTGAGGTGAACGACGCTTAAACAGAATAGAAAGATGTTGAAAGCGGCTTAAATTCAGGCTTTTTGGTGCGAAATGAAATCTTTGAAGTGAAACGGAATCTGTACGGTGATGAAAACGTCGGAGAAAAATATATACGTGTTACTCTAGGTTTTTGATAATTTGAAAAAGGTGTTCGCAATGTGTATTACCTGGGGTATTCGTCTGTGTAGTGTGTACAATGTGAAAAGGTACAATAGACGATAAAGAGGATATTAAATTCTAATTCTTCGTATATGCGAGAACGTCGGTGCATGATTACACACACACGCTTGTAATTGCACGTGTATGTTTGGCGTTACGATAATGAATTGAAAATTCAGTGCTTTGCTTTATGTAGAGAAACTAGAGAGTAAATAAATTTCACGGAAACTACCCCCGCATTTGCGTGTAAATATTGAACGAGATTATATTACGAAGTTTCGTCAACGCGGTTACCTATTCGTGGTTCGTACGAGTATTACGTGCGCTAATACGTCTATGTACACTTGGCTCGAAGTGGAAGTATAGACGCGGGTCATGACATGGAATTGAATTATTATTACAAGCGCGAAAGTACACGATATCGGTACAGTTTTTCTTCGCATTTCGGTGCGAAGGAGAAAAAACACGTTGCAGCAGCTGGTTGGCGATTCGATGCCGTTTCAGGTAAAATAAACATCGCCGGATAGCAATTAATTTAGTTCTGGTTTTTATGGTATGTTCGAAAATGCGCGTGTACTCGTAAAGAATCAGAGTACATAGGTAAATCTCGACGTCCAAATATGGTACGATGATTAAACGTAACTGGCGGCGATCGAGCTAGAACGTTGAGCTTTCGTTTGATCGATGGAAGTATCGAAAGAATCTTGTGCGAAAGTATTTCCATGTGTGGAAATTCATAAACGCAGATTTGCGATAAATCCGAGTAATGCGCATTTCACCAGCTGTTTCAAGTTCATCGATCGGTGTCGTAAATTTCCAACATGGAAATGGTTATGTCATTAAAAAGTAAAATCGGCCGGGAGTCGTGGTTATGGCGCGAGGCGTCGATTTTACGCGGTCTTTCGCACCGTAAGATGATTTTCGTTCGGCCGATATGAGTTTTGGCGATTTTAACGACTTCGAAGAGTTGAGAAATTTGCCATGAGCGAGTGTCCTTCGGAGGTCGTTGCCTTTGGAGATGTCGCAGATAACGGAAATGCGAGATTCTGCGTGAAATCCGAGATGGACGTGGTATGTGTTGTCACGTTGTACCGGCCAGCGAGATCAAAGATGTGGTGGAGTAATTGAATGAGGAAATTGCCACCTTTGAGAATCCTTGAAACAGTGATTTGTTTGGAAAATGATCATGTCAAAGATTTACCTAATTTGGACCCCAAAAAAAAAAACGGAGATGTGTACTATTGAAGGATGGTATTTCCTTTCATTCGCGAAAAATCCAAGAAAAATGGAGGAAATTTGGCATACAATGAAGTAGCAACTGAGCTTGAAATGTATTCGAGGAAGTATAGTAAATTGGGGTAAAGTAATAATCACAAGGTCTAAAAATCACGATATTATCCTTCAAGAAGTAGGGTTTTTGGTATTCCTCTACAATAAAGCTTTTTTTTTTTTTAATTAAACGTATTCGCAATAGCTTTTTTTCATTTATATGTATTTTTTGTTTAGTCAAAGAAAGTGCTCATTTATAATGCCCGTAGGAAACTACGCGGAGAAAATGAAATTAATACAAAAATGCAAACTTTTTTCCTTTCGTAATTTGCAATTAAATGAAATACCCGTAACTCATCAAATTTAACATATTTTTCTTTTCAAGTGTTCACCTTTTTTTTTATTTTTTGCTTTATATTATCACATCTCGTTTGTATTTACGAATACCCAGCTCGGTTGGTCAAAAGGTCTGCGCTGGAAAATTACAGGATGCTTTGTAATTGAGTTTGACGCGATAAAAAAAAGAGGAAAAGTTGCTATTTTAAATAATTCCCGAATCGTATACATTTCATCAACATGTTAAACCAAATACGTATCGATGTTTGTGGATGTGTTTGTGTATCTCGTTCGTTGTATTTATTCAACGCGTTTGTAATAAGTTTTCAAATGAAGCGCATTTGCAAATCTTTCATCGTTGTGGTTATCTGATGATGAAAGGGATCGAATATCGTATATTTATGTTTTTCATCGTTTACACATGCAGAAGTACGGATGTACTGAATTGTAAGAGTAATGTAACCTGTTGTCATTTATCTTTTGCTTTCTGTCTTTGCAGAAGAAATAAGCATGGAGAAGTTTGCTGGAAATGACTCGATGAATTATTTTCTACGGTTGTTGTATCTGGAGAAGGATTACGCGCTGGTTGGAGGAAGGTAATGAACTTTTTGGTATTTTATAAAATACGTAGGATATTCTAAAGGAAGTATTTTTTATCGTAATAAATTAAAACGTAATAAGTATTCGAGTAAGTGCATAAACGATATTGGACGACTTCATAAATTCATTAAAATGAAGTAAAAACAACAAAAAACTCCTTGAGCGCCGAAAAAGTTGAAAATATCGCTTATCGAGCGTTAAACACGAGTAACGCACGTGTTACCAACGCGACGTCTCGAGGAGTACTGCGGTGTTGGCAGTATGTATGCGCGTTGCGCATGCGCAGTACGTGTTCTTGCGATACTTCATATGTTGAAATTCGTTTTTCGTGTTCATTTTCAATTCCCTTTCAATTGCGTTGTTTTCGATTTAAAAAAAAACGAATAATAGAACCTCGTTAGAGTTTTTTTCAACACATTAACTCGTTTATGTTGAAATTTATCGGAACGCGGATGATAAAAACGGAGTATATCGGATGATTGAAATGTATTCGCGTATCTAATTTAAATGGCTAATTTGGCGGACGCGTTCGCTCAATAAGGGTAAATTTATGGTAGTTTTTACAGAGTTTCCGACCTGTGTTGTTAATACGATAAGAAAAATTTCATTTGCTCGTTGATGTGTGCGATAAAAGAAGAATGCAAACGCATCGAATGGTATATTTTTAATTAAATTTATTTTACGACGAGGTGCTTACGCGTTATTTTTTCGGGTGTTTAAACATTGTCACGCCATTAGAGTGGAAATGTACATGACGAAATGAATTTCGCAAACTAGTTGAAAACACGATATTCGGACGTACCGTATTTGGCGAATGGGAACGTCGCGGATAACACTTTTTTCGGACATTAATTTAATTAGGTTCTCGGTACGTCAGCGAATGTGTAACGATTATGTAACGCCAGACCCGAACAGTTCGGAGACATTGAACCTGCTAGACGAAAATGGACACGAAGGTTGAAATTAATTTCCGAATGGTTGAGATTTGCTTTTACGTTGAAATGTCGATTTTTTTTACACCAAAACTCGCGTTTCGTTTATTAAAATAGTTACCGAGTTTTCACGTTACATGGAAAAAGTTTGATTACGCGGAATTTCATCGGGTTAAAAATACTTTTGAATATTTAAATCGAGGTAGATGTTTTTTTGTTGTTTTGTCGAGATAGTATTGTGGAAATATTCGTTTATTTTTTTTTTGCGCAGCGGTCGTATATCGTCGTGAGTATAGAAACACGACGTGGGCTCTGTGAAAAGGGCGGTAACGAGAAAAATTGCTCTATTTTTTTCATTCCAAGTTATAAAAAGTTACTCCGGAGTTATCGTACCTGAAGTCCGCATGCTATGTAATTATAGCTGGATTCATTCATAGTGGAGTTTTTTCATTCTAGCGAAATGTATTTCTTTTTTCTCGGCTAAACGATAATTTTATATTGCGGAGAAGCGGTAGAAAGATGAGGGGGGATTGAAAAATAATACGTATGCCGAGTGCGGGATATATATTTAGAAAAAGTATATGTAAGTGGTTGTGCCACTTGTTGTTAACGTGTATGTACGTACACGTAGCTAGGTACGAGTTGAAGAAAACCACACCCTGAACTGCTCCGTTCGACCAGTACTGGTGTGTTTATTTGCACGTGCGTTAACACTTGCATATACAAACATGTCTTATAAGCTTGATAAATATGTATGTCATTTACGTACTCGTTTCCGCATTACACACCTAGAATTACAACAGGCGATTAAAAACGACTCGCAGATTACGGTATGTGGTTCGGCGTGGTGTGTGTCCGAACGGGGGGGGGGGGTGAAGTTCTAGATGATGCGAAAGCGTGAATTGACGGTTTTCGTAATTTTACGAGCGTGTAGTGTAGGTAGATGTGTAATTGGGTGAGGGGGGAAGGTTTCAAGGGGGGTTAATAGTGTAAGAAAGTTTACTTGGGTACTTCCCCGAATGTGTTTGGATGTTGGAATGTTGGAAACCGAAAAAAGAAGTTGAAAATGCCTGATTATGGAAGGAATGTGAAAATTTTGTTCATGAGGAAATCTTGAGAATTATTAATTAATAGTAGTCTTAAATGTACAAAAAAGGACATTCATGTCGAAAAATTCGTCTTACCAAAATTTTAAAATTGCGCCAGTTGCTTTGGAGCTTTGTTTTGCGATTTGATCTCATCGTTGTTGTCAAGTCACACGAGGAGAAGGAGCATATCTCAAATTTACATCACATAATAACCTTCTTCGAAACCACCTCGCAGACATATGCCGTCAACGACATTTCAAAAAATAACCCTGCGGCTGACGCTCCTGCATAGAGCACGCTGGAAGAGGCCAACGTTGCATAAACGACTTCGCTTTCTCTGTAAATCATTATTACAGACATTAAGACGCATTACACCGATCATATCAGCTCGGCTGTTGTCATCGGCGCGTATACACGCCGAAAATTCATCGTTTAATGGACGCGCGTGATTATGTCACTTGGTGTTGGCCGTCTTCGTTTTTTTTGTATGTCTGGAAATCGATTAAAAGACGATAATGTCGCTATTAGAGTTGCCTACGGTATGAATGATTTAGCCATTACATGGCGAACATGGATACGAAAACCGTTACAACATTTCCT
The DNA here is from genome assembly GCA_003261595.1 of Maconellicoccus hirsutus. Classification (NCBI taxonomy): domain Eukaryota; kingdom Metazoa; phylum Arthropoda; class Insecta; order Hemiptera; family Pseudococcidae; genus Maconellicoccus; species Maconellicoccus hirsutus. The sequence continues at coordinate 83,175 of QBDW01001656.1, forward strand.
GCCCCGAAGACGACAGCGGCGGCGATGCAGCTGACGTACGCTGTGACCAATTCGCACCCGGAGCACGATACGAGGAAGCGAGAAAAGTCAACGGTATAAAACGCATGGATCTGTGATCGAGCCTACGATCATTTCGCTGTGCGCCTTTCTCTATCGAGACAAAACCGTGCGTTCGTTTCGCCAGATCGAACACGTTATCGCGTGATTAGCCTCTTGCTTGTTAATCAATTAAAGTGTAATTTTCGATCGCAGTCGACACGATTACGATGGCGCGTAAAACGTAGAAAACGCGAAACGCCGAATTGGAGCGGTCCGTCGTCGCTGGTTTCTATAAATCGAAAACACTCGATGTTAAACTTTTGTCAAAAGCTCGCTGACGAGAATACTAACTCGCGAATTATCATACGCTCGCCCGCCTAATGAATTTTAAACTATTTCGTTATACTTTCCCGTAGTTGCGCTTATTGATAAATGCCAAAAGTATCGGTGTAGACGTGTTCGACGTTGTATCCCTTACCCTCCGTGGTGTCGAAATTGCACGCTAAACGGCGCAGAATTTCCAGAACGTGTGCTTTCTCCAAGTCGAGTTCCCTATTTTCATATTTAGAAAATATAAATTTCGACGGCGTATTTTTGAGGCGAGGGAATGTCTGGGTTGAGGTTTCATCGTGAGGTGTTCCCTTTTATTCTTTCAGAAGGCGTCTTCAAGCATTTTCGAGAAAAGGGAGCTATACGGGGTGAGTTTGAACGTATGAATGCGAAATGAGTGAATTTTTCCAACATTGAAATTCATCGGTTTCATGGAAATCAGTTTTATATGGGGTTATTCCCCTTCCTCCTCTGTGGCTCTTCAGCTTTTTTCTTATTGGCTCCATTATCTCATATCAAAATTTGTTTTAAACTGCTTAAAATTACGAAAAAACGTCAAAATGTGGTTAAAATAGCGTAAAATTGATCAAAGTTTGTTTAAAATTCCTTATAATTGCACGAAATGCTTTTAATATATTTAAAAATCTGTCAAAATTCTTTTAAGTTGTTTAAAATTGTACATAATGTTAATAAAGTAGTTCAAAATTGGTCTAAATGTGCTTAAAATTACCTAAAATTGCACATAATATCAATAAAACAGTTCAAAATTGATCTAAATGTGTTTAAAATTGAGTAAAATATGGTTGAAATGGTATAAAATTGATCAAAATTTGTCTAAAATTGTTTAAAATTACGAAAAAACGTCAAAATGTGGTTAAAATAGCGTAAAATTGATCAAAGTTTGTTTAAAATTCCTTATAATTGCACAAAATGCTTTTAATATATTTAAAAATCTGTCAAAATTTTTTTAAAGTTGGTTAAAATTGTACATAATGTCAATAAAACAATTCAAAATTGATCTGAATGTGTTTAAAATTGCCTAAAATTGCACATAATATCAATAAAACAGTTCAAAATTGATCTAAATGTGTTTAAAATTGCGCAAAATATGGTTGAAATTGTATAAAATTGATCAAAATTTGTCTAAAATTGTTTAAAATTATGAAAAAACGTCAAAATTTTGTTAAAATTGTTTAAAATTGATCATAATTGGCTCAAAATTGCTTAAAAACTGTTGGAATGTTGTTTGAATAGTTGAAAATTGCACAAAATGTTGTTAAAATGGTTTAAAATCGATCAAAAGTACGACATTTTGTCAAATTTTAAGTAATTTTACACAAATTTTAATTAGTTTTAATACTTTTAACAACAATTTGAGGTTTTTTCGTAATTTTAAAGAATTTTAGACAAATTTTGGTCAATTTTATACCATTTCAACCACATTTTGCGCAATTTTAAGCAATTTAAAAACAATTTTAGTCGGTTTTTAACAAATTTTGACTGTTTTAACAACATTTTAACAGTTTTTATGCAATTTTGAGCGAGTTCGATCGATTTTACACTATTTTTACAACATTTTGGCGATTTTGTGTATTTTTGGGCATCTTTATACAAATTTTGATCAATTTTAAATACTTTTAACAACAATTAGACGTTTTTTCATAATTTTAAAGAATTTTAGACAAATTTTGGTTGATTTTATACCATTTTAACAACGTTTTGATAGTTTTTTGCAATTTTAAAAAGGTTTTTATCGATTTTTAATTATTTTAACAACATATTAATAATTTTTATGCAATTGTGAGCAAATTTCGATCGATTTTGACGATTTTGTATATTTTTAGGCATTTTTATAAAAATTTTGATCAATTTAGAACTTTTCTAACAAATTTTAATTAATTTGTAACTGTTTTGACATCATTTTGTTTAATTTAAAGGAATTTTAAATTAATTTTGTTCGATTTAAAAATAATTCAACAACTTTTTGACAATTCTGCGTAATTTTAAATAAATTTTTATCGACTTTAAACAATTTTAAGAAAATTTTGACGTTTTTTCGTAACTCTAAGCAATTTTGAACAAAATGTAATTGAAGGAAATTGTTGATTGAATGATACGAAATTTCTCGGATTCGAAGTCAAGTACTCTCTTTGCCCTTCCCCTTTCTCCACGGCTTTTGTAATTGAGTAAGATAAGTTTTCGACGTATTCATGTTATAAATTGAATTCTTTTAGTGATTTTTTTGCGATTTTATTGGAATTTTTTTATGAGAATGACTTTTAAAAAAGGCAAAGAGGGATTGGTTACGTGTATAAATCTCGCTTAATCAAATTTTCGTTTTTTTTATAACGTTGTTCGAAGGAAGAATATTTCTAAGAACGGTTTGCCCTCGACGGAGCACTTTTTTCATCAATAAGTCGAGTTCAACGAATGGGAATAGGGGTTCTTGGTGAAGTAGCCTTTTGGTATACGATAAGGCTCACCGTGACCAAAATTCAAATTAATTTGTGTCTAGTATATTACAAGTGTACCTGTGTGCACAATGGCGTAATACAACTCCCCGCAACATTGATGGAGAAAACGCGTGTTTCGAGTAATTTGCCACGTTGTATAACGAGCAGCTATTTCTTAATTTTTTTTTCCTCTTGGCTTTTTCGTGGAACATGTTTTTTTTTGTGTGGGAAACTACGAAAAAAAGAAGTGGAAAAATCGCGTGAGTCGGAATACGGCGTATTCGAATTTTTCAGAAACACGTAACACGCTTGTAAGAGCGATAAAGGCGTATTTTTTTGGCATTTGGAATATGTTAAAATAGGCTTATTGTAGTTTGATCGATATAATTATTAATATATTTTTACGTCGGGTTTGCTTTCAGGAACGTGATGTATAATATAAGTTTGGACGATTTGACTGAATTCCAAAATCAGGTAAATGGCGTTTATGTTAATAGCGGTACTTTTTCTTGTATGTGATAGGCTGAATTACGTATGCAGATGAAATATACCTAAGGAGTAGATGTAGAATAATTCTACGAATTTATACGTAGACGTACGTTTAATTTTATCGTTGCATGCGATTTGCAATTGAAAACAGATTCGTATTTAAATTAGACGCGAAAGTGTGTCTTTGTATATGGCGGGAATTTTGTAAATGGATGTTCGAGTGTGTCGCAATATCAGCGTTTAGTGGCGGCTACAAAGTCGGCGTTTTAATTAGTACATTGTTCGGAGTCTGTGCAGAAGTGTTCGCGGATGAATAGCGTATTTTGTACGAATCCGCCGAAATAAGAAAGTAGAATGAGTTTGGATGATATGTGTAAAACGACTGGAACTTGGTCAAGGACTGGAATAGTAAATATTGAAATGTCTCAAGAGCGGTGTACTCGTCACGAATGATGTAAATTGGTGTGGAAGCCGGTATCAAGTGAAAAATACCTCTACGTGCCGAAACGATGTGCTGGAGTCCTTGACTGATCGTTTATCGCGGTGATACATTTGAGTAGCTGGAATTGAGAATGGGCGGAGTGAAGAGGGTCATTTATATAAAATGCTCTAATTGAGAATCTTTTGAAGTCTCGAAGAATTGAACGGAGGCCAGGCTCCTTGGATGTAAACTCCTTTCATCAAAATTTCAATTTCAAAAATCCCCCCACCATTTTTAAAATTTCCATACTTACGTCATCACCGTACCAAAAATAGTGAGAAAATTCTTCGAAAACGATCAAATCTGCCAAAGGGAAATAAATCATACACTTCGGAGTTTATTTTCACGTCGCGAAAAAATACCGTAGAAGGGCATAACATACTTATCTATCGACCTTTCTCGCGAATTACCACTTTAGCTCGCAAGGGCGCAGTTTCCAGCAGGCGTATAAGCATCGCAGCGTGACAATTCCTGGCTAAAATGCTTTTTAAACTTTTACCGCAACTGTCGATATATTTATCCTATTATCGCGTCCGTATTCGTAAAGTGCTTCGGTGGAAATACCAGGGTGAGTGAACTCGCGTAAGAAATCTCGTCGGAATACGTTGACGAAAAAAAGGACAAAATTAATCGTAAATTATTCGTGCGGCAATTTAGAGAGGTTTTGCGTGATTTCGAAAGAGAAAAAGGAATTATTAAAGGTTACGTACCGTGTATTTTTTTTATCTGTTTATCGATAATGCTACGTGAAATTTTACTTCGGTCTGATTGAATCCCTCTTTGCACCTTCTGTTACGGTTCGAGGACAAAAGTACAGCGGTATAGAAGTGATCGGAAATTTCCAAGAGTAAGGGGGGCTCCTTATGAATGATTGATTTGAGCGAGACAAAACCAGAGGAAAATTCCGTGTTACAATTCCAGACTCGAAAATTAACCATCTCCCCTTCTCGGGTTCACGAATATTTCATCGGATCACTGGAAACGTGCCAACTTCTTTTTGTACCTTAATTCCAATATATTAATAATTTCACTTCCGCCTTCGGCTGAAATTCGATCCGATGCGTGGTGGGAGGATAGATGAAATTTCGCGAGTAGGCGTACAAAACATGGAAAATTTTCATAAAATTAATAAAACTCATTAAACGCCATTTATACGCCGATTTTTTACGCTATTTGCGCGCAAATGAGACCATTTTAGGCAATTCGCAAATTACAACCTTCATGTATGTTTGTAGTCGATTTTAAAAATCCTCCGGTCCCTTCTTTCCCCTCAGTCATACCCCAAAATAAGGAAAAAAATCGATGGTTTTCGAGTGAAAAAATTTTCGAAACATCGCGGTACGCCCGTCAAGTTGATACCGGCCGCCGCGTTCTAGCGGGAGATGTATGCTTTCGCGTTGCAATCGCGTTCCCAAGAATGAACGCCTGTTTTCTTGAGCTAACGTGGTCGTGACGCGTAAGCGTACGTCTCCCGCTAGTACGCGGTGGCCGGTATCAACATGACGGGCGTACGTTTACGATCTTGAAATATTTCTTTACACGAAAACTATCGATTTTCTTGGTACATTGCTTAAGAAGTTTTTTCACTTTATTAATTATGTAAACACGTTAAAAAATGTTTCGACGAAAAAAAAGAATTGTCTTTATGGCTTTTAGGGGGAGGGTGGGTAGGTGCTTGAGCTCTAAAATTTTGATTTTCGGCTTTTAGATGCGTAGCGTATTCAAATCGAGCAAACCTGTTTTTTTTTCTTACTGCGATTAACGTTGTGTTCCCGCTAGTGCTCGCGGCGAAACGGGTGCTCGTTCGTACTCCATATGTATTTATTTTTTTTACTCGAAAACAAAAATTTTTTAACACAACATATATAAAGTTTTTCATCCGTATTCACCTTAAAAATACCTCGAAAATGTGTTCAAGGGAAAATTCTCTTTTATAGAATGTTTTGCGTCATAAATACGATTTATATTCTCGTAAAAATTACGCAGTGAAGGGGAAAAGAATGGTGGGTTTTACGTGGCGACATGAACGCTGCCGTAAGTTCATCGGGGTGAATTTATCTTAACGAAATTCAAATTATACCGGGAAGCGGAGAATGAAAAAGATAACAATACAGCAATATTTCTGGAAGAGACATCTACCCCAGTATTTTTTCTGCCGTTTGGGTACTCGACTACTCGCGTTATAATTAGCTTATGGAATAATTTTACAAGTGCCACGAATATTCGCTGAAAAAAAACTTGGCTTTTGTTTATTAATTAGAAAGAAATCTCGTAAAATAAACTTTAGCGTATGCGGCAAAAGAAAAAAATACCGTTACGAAGTTGTAAATGAGAAAAAAAGATGGAGAAGAACGAACGGATGTTAGAATTAAAAAATTAATGGTTAAAAGTTGAATTGAAATTCAACATGAGGCTCGATACGGCGGCGTATCTGGCAATCTTGGCGTTTTCGCGTTCATCGATCACGTATCTTTTTGGCAACTGAATTACGTAATCAGTATTCAAACTATGTAATTGCCATTTCAATAAACTGGGCACACCTACGATTGGTCTAAGATGTGTTGGGTTTTACGGGAAGGAGAAAAACCAGAGAAATGTACGATGTTGGGTGATATTTGAAAAAAAAAGAAATTTCTTACTTCATCCATCAAACATGTACGAACAAATAAAATAATATAGACAGTTATTTATATAGAAGCTGACATTAATGACTGTTCGATATTGTATTACGTATACGCGTGTAATATAGGTGAAAGTACAAGAGCTATTCGTTTATGATGTTGGATTTTCTTTCGAATATATTTCGTGTGTTTGTACAAAGAAACGAGAGAATTTTCGATGCGAATTTTTCAACGTTTATTCGAATTCTAAAATGCAACACATGTGTTCGGATGAAATGACATATCGTCCGGGTGTCAAGGTAAAAAGTACACAACGAGGACCTGTGGTACAATGTATACCATGTAAAATGAACTCAAGAGTTCACCATTACTGCAAATTTAATGTATACGCTACGTATAAATTCGCTGTATTTAGTTACCCATTCGCGTGTGGTTTTGATATCGCCGCTGTTTTCATTTGTACAAAAGGCGACGCCGTCGGGAGGCTGCGAATAAATATGGAATAAGCTCCACGGACGGATTATATAAATTTTATGCCATGTGCATTTTAGCGCCTTCATATGTACATGTCTTCGTGTACCGTAGCTTTACCGGAACGAAATACGAAATTGTGATTTTATTCTCGCAGCGTACAGCGTGAATTTTTAATGGGAAAGGGGTTGCGTCTTGAGGGAATGAGCCTGAGGGATATGTTAGGTGAGGTTTTATTTACATTTTTCGTGATATTTTCATTTTTTTAATGTGGTTTTTTAATGTCGATGGAGTTTATTTTAATTATTTTTGAAACTTTTGTACGTGTTTTTAATTGTTGTTTTTCTTTTATATTTTCGTCATTTTTATTTGAATTTTTGATGAATTTTCACATTCTATTTCATGTATTTTATTGCTTTTAAATTTTTTTAAATTTTTTTTAAAACAATGTTGAATAGTTAAAATGTTTTTTTTTTAGCAAAAAATCATTTTTCCTTTTTTCATTTTTTTAAAAATTTTTTCTGTATTTTATAAAAGTGACTTTTTTGGCAAGATTTTCGTTAGTAATTCAATTTTTTTCAATCTTTTTATTTATTTATTTATTTATTTATTTATTTTTTTTATTTCTTTAAAGTAAATTTTTGAGCAAAATTTTTGTTTTGTAATTTATTTATTGAATTTGATTAATCTGTATATGTATAAAAATGAAAGCCGTTTTCTTTGTGACCTCATTACTCAAGAACAAGCGAACCGAATTTCGTCAAATTTTGAACAGTAGTAAATTACCGGTAATTATCGTAAATACGGAGAGTTAACATGGTAAATTACCGGTAATTATCGAAAATACAAAGAGTCAACATGGTAAATTACTGGTAATTATCGTAAATACAGAGAGTCGACATGATAAATTATCGGTAATTATCGTAAATACGGAGAGTTAACATGGTAAATTACCGGTAATTATCGAAAATACAAAGAGTCAACATGGTAAATTACTGGTAATTATCGTAAATACAGAGAGTCGACATGATAAATTATCGGTAATTATCGTAAATACGGAGAGTTAACATGGTAAATTACCGGTAATTATCGAAAATACAAAGAGTCAACATGGTAAATTACTGTTTATTATCGTAAATACGGAGAGTTAACATGATAAATTATCGGTAATTATCGTAAATACGGAGAGTTCACATGGTAAATTACCTGTAATTATCGTAAATACGGAAAATTAATGGTAATTTACCGAAAAACCGTAAATTTGTAGTGAATCATCATTGGTTACTAACTATAAATAAACAGTAAATTACCGTGAATTGGTTGTGAAATACACAAAATGACGGTAAATAACTGCAAATTGGTGTTAAATCATTGTAAATTACCGGCAGATTACATAAATTAAATTACTGGTAAATTACAAAAATTGACGGTAAATTACCGCAAATACTACGGACTTACGGTAATTATTGCAACTTAGATTGCATCATAAAATGACATATGGATCAATTTTGTTGTCATTCGCCTTTCCGTAGGGTAGTTTACCCCAACTGCCATAAGCTTCTGATTTAGATCTCCGCCAAATGGCCGAGAAGATTTTTGTTACATCAATTACGATCGAAAGTTATCACGAATCCTATACTTGGATGTTTGATTATTTAATATTTATTAGCAACATATTGCTCATGTATATTTCAAAGACGAGAACTCGAGGAGGAGGGTAAGGGAAACACTATAAATACGACTCTCCTCATGTGAAATATTCACTTAGGTATTCGATTTGCATAATTTCCCAACTATTTCGAATTGTTCGCGGTAATTCGCAACGTTCGTCTGTGTATCGCCCAAAAGAACGAAATAGCTCCGCCTTTCGGCCAATTTACACCTTCCTCTAATCTGTTTTCAATTGCTCATCGTCGTCTACGAGATGTTCATTAATTCGCAATTAAAACGAACGTTTAAACATTTAATTTAATTACGTATTTTAATTATGTTGCAGCGAATCGAATGGACGCCCGGAATATCGCATATTGGAATGTGCAAATTGAAAGGGAAAGATGACGTAAGTAGGATGAAAATTATCGAATATTCGAATCGATTTGTGTAAATAACTCGCGAATTTGTGTTTTTACGAAATACGTAGCTAGAAAAAAAAACGATCGAAATTAGGACGATTGAAAAAAATTACGAGATTATTTATCGGGTCTTCTCACAGACACGTGATTTGACGAAAAACTATAATTTGATCTACAATGTAGATAGACAAACGAAACGAATGGTCGATTTGAGGAGGTGCGCGAAGTGCGGGGTACAAGAACAATCAACGTACAAAGATTGAAAACCGATAAAAACATGTATTTATGCTGATTCATCGTTTTATAACCTTGGAAGTGTATCTGGGCATAAGGGAAGAAGGAATTGGGGAAAAAATACACGTTGGAAATTTCGAAGCGATAATTATTATAAATTCGTTTATATAATTTAGGCGTTTCGTAGATATTTGTGTATTGTAAATACGCGAGACGTTAATAAAACAACGTTATGGAAATTACGCGTATACGAGGAGGGAGTTTAATTTGACACTTTACGACTAGTTAAACGTATTTATTCGGTTTAATTACTCGACGTATCGTATTTGGTGTTTTAAAGCGCTCCAAATGAAGCGAACATTTGGTAAGGCGCGCGCGATTTTTAATTAATACCTGGCGGTGTCGGATGCGAGGTAAAGGGCGTCGCGTTGGCGTGCGCGTCAGACTCGCAGAACGAAAAATACCGTTTGTGGAAATGGTATTTTTTTCTCGATTGCGCTTGATTGATGGCTCATGAACGGCCAAAACCGATATGGCTTGGTGATTAGAGATAAGTGATGCCGCAGGGTGTGGAACGCGGAATACGCGGCAGAAGAGGATCGGTGTTCGTGTTGCGAAAAAATTGGGCGGTTGTTGGACACGTTAGGCGAATTTCGCGCTTAGAGTCGTGAAGTCTGCTAAATGTTCGATAATTTGAGAAGATACGAGATTGGGAGGCTGGGAAGTTTAGAGGGCTTGGTGAGGAAGAGAATACCGTTATGGGTATGTACGTCTGTTTCCTGTAGTGGTGTTTTTTACAGTGGATCACTTATGTTTCATTTTAGGGTGTCTAGGGG